>LIHB01000123.1:0-76061 GCA_001297265.1 Mycosphaerella arachidis
TAGTAATTACTTGTCCTTAGGAAATGAGATTAGGCACCTAAATTATAGGGATTAAGGGCCTCTTATTAAAAGAAGACTTATATAAGCACCTTAAGGGTGCTACTACTTAAAAAAAGAACATGGTTTTTCATACCCTAATTTCCAGACTTAATACCCTAGTTCCAAGCTTCCATCTCCACTAGTTTCACAATCCGTGAAGATGTGCGTGCGAGACAGAGCCCTCATGCATGTCGCGCGACCTTGCGCTTCGCATGCTTCATCACTACAGTACAGTACAGTACAGTACAGTACAGTACAGTACAGTACAGTACAGTACAGTACAGTGCAGGAATGAATCGACGTCATCCCACCAGCTCGGACGTGGGAAGGCGCGGACGCCGAAGCTGCGGATTTGCTCGTTAGAGTTTCGACGTCGGTGTTGATCGGATGTAATGTTCGGAGGCTGAGCATCAGTCCATCTCACCGCTGCGGTATCATGTAGGAGTAACGTATTGCCTATCAGGTATGCTCTTCGCTCTCGACGATCCGGGTCGTTGACTTCATTAAAGCCGAAGGACTCCCTTCATGCTTTCGGAATCGCGACTTTGCAGAGGAGGAATTGTTTCCAGCACACCACATCACAGGCCAACGCTGCAAGAGCTCTATTCGGTCGTAGCCCAGAACGTCTGCTGAGCACCGGATGACCAATGCACGCCCGATGCCGATCTTTAAGCCCACTTCGCTTGAACCGTCCGCGCCTGCCGAACGACAACATCGCGATCTTCTTCAACGAGCACCTTCCATCACCCGAAGTGGGTCGAATGCAGGATCACTATCACTCGTTCAGTCGCGAATCCGTCTTGATTCCAGGCTTCCACGTATCATGTAAGCAGCGGCAATCGCTTTCGCACAAGAACCAACAAAGTTGCTGACAGGGCGCAGAAACGTGGCGCGCATTTGTGCGTCCTGCGAGTCCGTGAAAGTAAGTATTGCCCAGCTTCCTCCACGTCTCCTTCGTTCACGTGCGCATCGGTGATGGGGTCGAAGCTTTGGTGGTGCGCTCCGCGGCGTGCGAAGCTCATATCTCGGTCATCGGAATAACCGGTGCATCCTCAAGATCATCGCCTGTACTTTCGATCCGAGGAAGCCTGCCAAAGAGTATCTGGTGACCGACATGGATGATATGTGCTTGGTCGCGCCTGCTTCGCGTATGTAGGATGCGTGTAGTACAGACTGGATGAGCGATTACCCGACGCCTAGGCTCATCACTGTTGAAGTGAAATCATTCGAGACCGACGAAGTGGCGGACACAGGTGCAACGGAAATTGAAGGTGAGGTCAGTATAGTGGATCGCAACAGAAAGCTTGATATCTGTTTCAGTGTGACGAAGACCTTGGCGCAGTTCGAGTCCAGTAGGTCCTACTTGTACCAACCACCCCAAGCCCTCGCCACAACCAGTTTGTTGACCGAAGTCTCCCTCACGGACAGGTGCGATGAACGGCTCAAGTACATTGGCAGCGCACTCCCCCAAGAACTAGCTCACCGTAGTCGGCCAGTGTCAAGTGTCCCTTACGCCTTGCGGCTTCTCGTGGACGTGGAGTGGCATTGATCTATCGCGTGTAATACTGAGCAAATCTCATTGGCCTTGAGAAGGTGCTCCACCTTACCACGCGAAGTGCACTTTTCGCTGGAGGGGAAGGAAATGGAAAAGCGCGAGGAGAGAAGGAAACGCGCGAAAGAATCATATGCGGATGCAGTATGTCTCTGCAGACAGCTTCGTGGGTATCTCGAACGGGAAGTACTGTACATGAATGGCGGAGATCAGCCTGCAGCGAAGCCAACCTTCCTGGCAACGGGTGCGATGCCAGATGTAATATTGTCGAGCATACGGTCCATTCCATCGAGGTCCAGCTTCCCGGCATCAAGCATCTGTTGATCTTGGTTCGCTGGTCGTTCGGCAGCCTGGAAGAGCTGCCGTGCAGGTGTCGGTGGTCGAATTGACTGCTGGATGATGGCTTGGTACTCAGCTGAAATCAGGAGATCCCGCTGAGTGTTCATGTGGCCTATGCCAGCGCTGGACGACTTGGTACCGAAGTGCGAGATGGAAGTGATGTTTTCGCTCATGGTGTCGATGTCCGTGAGATGCGCAAGGCCGGGTGAGTACAGCGAGCCGATGCTCCCGCCACTTGTCGTGCTCCGCTGCCAGAATTGTTGTATGCTGGTGATCGAGTATACGTCGCTGTTGTACCACATGGCGACGCTTTCGTCTGACTGGCCGGTGTACGAGCTGATTGACGAGACCGAGACACCGCCTCTTGCCGCTGTACCAGGTACCTTTCTAGCTCCAGTAAACAGCTGCTCGGCCTTAGCCTTGCGAGTGTTTGGAGTCATTGGAGCCAACTTGGACAAGCCCTTGAGCGGTCTCGACGGCTCTGCTGACTCGTGTGTTGCTGTAGGGCCCAGGAAGCCTTCGACTGCAAAGCTCTCTACACCACGACCTGCTTTTGTTGAGCCAGCAGCTTCCCAGATACCCCACTGACCATCTTCGAGCAGTGCAAGAATGCCCTTGCCTGCCAGAATCCACTTTGCGTCGAGTATCTTCTTGCGATGTGCCAGAGCTTGACTAAAGTCTACAGTGTCTTTGTTCGATCGGAAAGGGGCATGATAGGCCATGACCCATCTCCCTGGCTCACTGATCGACGGCGCGGGCTCGATGGTCGAGTCGCTCGACGTGGGCCGGCGTTGTTGGGTGTTCGCGGCGTATGGATCGTAAATCCGGGCAGAGCCAGTGGCCTCTGCCAGTAACACCTGGGCGGAGCGTGTTGATGGGTGAAAGGACATGCGCGCCAGAGGTGATGAGATGGGTGCTCTGCGGAGTAGCTGCGCGTCGTCCGTCACTATCACCTCTGCGGCCACTGGTATTGACCAAATATTAAGCGTTCTCGACGCACTCGCAATGAGCAAGTGTCCTTCGATGCCCTCCTGATGGCGCTTGGGTGCTGTGAGCGGTTGGTTG
The DNA here is from genome assembly GCA_001297265.1 of Mycosphaerella arachidis. NCBI lineage: Eukaryota > Fungi > Ascomycota > Dothideomycetes > Mycosphaerellales > Mycosphaerellaceae > Mycosphaerella > Mycosphaerella arachidis. The sequence continues at coordinate 2,996 of LIHB01000123.1, forward strand.
TCGATGGGCACAAACTTGACAGCAACATCCATGGCTATACGACCAGCTGGTGCCAGCTCTACGGCAGATTTTCCAATGCTTGTTGCCAGATCTTCCTTCTGCTGATCGTCCCGTGGCGGCAGTAGCGGGATCTGTATCAACAATGTCCTGCCATCTGCAGCTGCTACTACGAAGACAGCATTGCCTCTCAGAATGTTCGGTGTAATTGCTGAATTGGACACCGCAGGCACAGCAATGCGCATGACACTGGCTTCTAGGTTGTAGTCAAGCTCTTGCACGATGCTCGCGTACGGACAATCTGGATCGAGCTCTTCCTCTGCATCCTCGAAGTCTTCTGCAAGCTGTCGCGGCTCCTGCTGTGGTACATCTTCGTCGTCCAGGACGAGCGTCTCGTGGCCGCCGTTCGTCTGCCGTGATGTCGCTCGATCTCTCGGTTTCCTGCCACCCCTCCATAGTAGACGGAAGCCACTTTGATGGCCATAGATGACTAGCGTGGAGCCATTCGGTGCCGTGAGAGGGTACACCTGCGCGCAGTGTATTCGTCGGTCGAACTGGTAGCTGTGCGATTCATGGTCAGCTGAGGCGAAGTGTCGTCCTCCCACTACGACATACCTGATCTGCAGCTTCCTATCACGCTTCGTGACCCTCGGCCGCCGTATGTCGTCCATTGTGGGTGATGTGATCCAGGATGGCCGTCGTTGTGTAGAGAGCCAAAGTTTTGATGGAAGCTTGATGCGACGCGCCTCAAACGCGTCTTCCTTTTGGTGGGGATCTTCCACCTCAGACACAAGCTTGGAAGAGCATTCACACCAGACTGACTCTCGGCACGATCAGTCCACCAAACTTCGGGAAGATGCTGAAAGGCGCCTCAGACTCGATAGTGATGATACATGGCGGCTGTACGGTCCCTCGGTGTCCATACGCCCACAGCATTATCATATCTGGTCGATGAGGGCTTCTTGCCATCGATACCCGCCAAGCATCAGTACCAATGGACAACCTGGCTCTCCACGGAAGGCGGCGAAGACATTGCAGAGGAAGTCCTAGCGACCTCGCGTGTCGTTGTCTGGTCACAGGGAAAGCTTATACGGAACGTCTACCGCTTCGATGCCGAAGGAGAAGACGTCCTTCAAGCCATATTGACCCGATTTCCAGGCACCGCGACTCCGAACACTGCAACTAGAGGGGAGCCTTTGCTGAAGCAATTGCCAGACTTTGCCACAGAAACGGGAAACCGCACTCACCAACAGAGGCAAACAGTCGACAGCCGAGCGCTTGTAGTTTTGCTGAAAAGTAAAGCTCATGTCTACTTTCTAGGCGGTTCTCATCATGTCGTGGATCTTCCTTTCGAGGTCGAACGCGCGCTCCCTGCACCTCGAGGCATCGTGTTGCAAAGGAAACGCACAGTACAGCCATCTTTGCCGCCAACTCCACATCTCAAGGCACCGCCAAATTCTTTCTTCTCTTCCCAAGTTCAACAGCCGATCTCTTCCTTCAGGCATTCTTTGTCACCATCACTGGTCAAAAGTTTCGCCAAACACAACTTCATCCAGGCCAAGCCGTATCAGGCTTCGCCTTTGGGTGGCATCAGGAAGCTCGATACGCTGTTTCAACAGGTCATTGCTCCTTCGCGAACATCGAGCGATGAAGATGTTACCAACGTCTATTCGTTGACAGACCCTCTGTCAGATCTGGGCGTGGTCACCTCCTCTTTGCAACACCAAAAGCCACGCCTATACAGCAAGTCACAAACTGGATCAAGCGTCCAATTTGAGGGATTGGATCCAGCAGAAGATGTGTTCTATGTTTCTCCCAAAGACGAGCTTTGCCAACAACGAGACGACGCCGGCACATTGACGCTGGTTGCCACTTTCAATGCAGACATCAACACCGTCACGATATGGCATGGATGGTATGTGGAAGAGAGATCTCTCAAGGAGCTCATGCAGATGCATGCGGACCAGAAAGCAGCCAAAGCTAGGCGTCGAAGTTCATTTCTCAATGCAAGCATGGGCACAGGGGCGGCGACTCCAGGCTTGAGACGTCGAGATGGCACTCGCGAGAGTTTTGCCGGTGGCGGCGTCCTCCCTGGTGATCCAACTATCCCACAAGCGACAGGCCTTTCCCGCAAACCTACCAGACAGGAAGAAGAACAGGATATGGCATCACGAATGGATCCTGACTATCAGCCTCTCGCATCGCAGCCGATCCGCGAAAATCGTAGGGTCAGCTCCATGAATGCCGATGTCCGTGCCAGTCAGACCACAGTCAGTGCTAGCTTTCTGGGAACTGGAGCTCGCCGTGCGACCTCTTTTGGCGGACCAAATGGTAGGCGATCCTTGAGTCATCGGAAGAGCCGCGGCTCTACGCCAGGAAGTGCCCATGGTCAAAGCCAAGGCGACGATGAATCAATGGAAGTCGACACTACCTTTGAGTTCGACAGCGATGAAAGTACGGATGATGTCCTCCGTCACGTGCGTGCAACCTTTGAGGCGTCTGGTATGGACACTACCTTCGGCAGTTCTGATGAAGGTTTCAAGCGTGAATTCGTCCTCAGGAAGATATATTCTTTCCCAGTCGGATTATCCTCTTCCGCGCGCGGGACCTCTCGGAGATCCGTTAACACTCTCAAGCTTGCAACAATTCTCGACCCCAATAGCGGCGAAAACGCGGACCACAAGCTTGGCCTCTACATACACGACAGTGCCACAGGGATCCTACAGCACATATTGCTCAAAGTCAAACAGCGAAGGCTGTGGCCAGAGTACTCACAGGATCTGGCCATTCCGCTTCTTGTCAGTGAGGAGCAGCTGGACCGATGCGACGACATCTTGAAGCTGGAAGACTCTCATTCAAGTGGCATTCATTGTGGCCATGGTCTCTTGCTCTCGGCCACAGCGCAAAAGCTGTCTCCTCTGCCAACTTCTGCATTGTATAAAGTGTACGATCCTCTGGACAGCTTAACCAGCATTGATGATAGAGACATTGGCAGGAATCGAATGCTAGACCCACCCACAGGCGTTATCAAGCTCCAGCATGCGGGCATGAAGGGCGCTTTCGATGAGGTCTCGCCGGATGAAACGCACCATCGACGTGAGCTGCGTTTGCGGCCGCGAGATTCCGTAGTGCAGGGTGTTCTCCAAATGTGCTCTCTCGTGTTGCCGCAACAGTTTTCGTTACAAATCTCGAAACTGTGGTGTACTTGTCATGCACGAATTCAACAACATGCTGGCATGCTTCGCGGCACGAAGGAAAGTGCTGAATTCGTTGCACTTGCCGCTACCCTGTTCACCCTTGTGGTCGATCTATTGGATTCGACCGCACAGGCGACTCTGCAGCTATCTGGCATCGCTGCGGGCGAAAAATCAAGTTTAGGTAATGAGGTCTCCGTCGGGCTCCGTCGAGCAGAGCATGACAAACGAATGCGCTCCGCTCCAGCATGGTCATGGATACCTTGCATACGACACTCGCCTCGTCGACGATATTCTAGTACCATTGATCAAGGCAAGGATCAAATGCTCATTGTCGCCGCAGCTTTAGCTGACGATCTCCGCTCCGGCGACCAAGGCAAAAGCAGCTCGGACCGGCAGTCGACGTCAAGCATTGCTGAGATCGCTGTCAAAGTCATGCTTGGACTACATTTATACCTCCAGGAGCAGAAATTGAATGTGCTGTGCCAGTCCCAGCATCACTCCAGCATAGCTGCTATCATTGCGCAATTCGGTGTATGGCTGGGCGTGACGCAGTGGAGTCACGGCCAGGGCAACCACTTTGAGCTGGAAGGCGCAAGTGAAGACAAGTGGGCTTACGTCCATACAAAGCGATCTCATAGACTCGGTCATTCCCTTGAACAGCCTCTTGGTGTCTTGAACTGGTTCGAACAGTCCCTGAAGGGGGGCTTGGCTCCTGCGGTGCCGTCTCTGCAATCGATCGCCGCCAGCGGTACTGGAGGAATGAAGCGATCTGTTGCCATCTCAGATATCCATTCAATGACTCCTCGGCTGGCTGCGTTGTCCGCGATGCTGGAACACACACAAGACTTTGCATCGAGTCCAACAGCAGTTGTGGAAGGCATGTTCAAGCACGGCATTACTTTCGACATATTGGAGACCCTACCAGTTTCGGTCGCGGCACCATTCAAGGAGGCGATCGTGCGTTGTGAGAAGAAACCTCCAACAACATGGCCGGACGAGCTGCTGCATCTAGTCGGTCGAGCAGATCTGATGACCAACAGCAGGATGCATACCATCGCGATGGCCAAAACACCTGCGAGTATTCTCTCCTTGACTCGAGACGTGACGTCCGCATGCAGTGCTGTTGAGCATCCGGCGGCTCAAGGCAAGACGAAAGAGGCCGGACGCCACTCTGTGTCCCAGCTGATCTTCTATGAAGACAGAAGACTTGTAGATGCGACAAGCTTGATGCATTTCAACAGCATTCAAGTCGCGCAATGCCCGAAACAACCAGAGTGGGACGAAGCCGTTCACTTCGAAATTCAAAGAAAAATAATGCACTTTGTCACCATCAGGATGATTGCCCTTCCAGCAGGAGACGGCATGATCCATTTTGACAGTCAAGCGCCTCTACTCACGGAGAAGTACCACTTACCTGGATTCAACTCATCATGTCTAATGCAGCCAATGGGACACACTTTGACTACGGATCGAAGCGGTCTGACGGAGGAGAAGGTCAACTGGGCATACTTCCACGCCGGTGCATCAGCGGGTCTGCGCATCTCGAGGCAAGCGGATGGTATCGACACTTCTTGGATCGCTTTCAACAAACCCAATGAGCTGACGAACAGACATGCCGGATTGCTTTTGGCACTGGGCCTCGGCGGTCATCTGCGCCAGCTAGCAAAGTGGCTGTCATTCAAGTATCTCACTCCAAAGCACACTATGACCTCAATCGGGCTGTTGCTTGGCCTGTCCGCATCATATCTGGGCACGATGGATAGCCTCATAACACGAATGCTATCGGTACATATCACCAGGATGTTGCCTTTGGGCGCCGCTGAGCTAAATGTCTCTCCGGCCACACAGACAGCTGGCTTGATGGGAATTGGACTGCTGTATTACAACTCGCAGCACCGTCGGATGAGCGAAATCATGCTGTCTGAGATTGAGAGCATGGATATCGAGGATCCGGACAGTGGTCCTGATCCTCTTCGCGACGAGTCGTATCGACTTGCAGCAGGCTTCGCTATAGGCCTCATCAATCTCGGCAAGGGCAAGGATCTTCGCGGACTACATGGAATACAATTGCCGGAGCGACTTCTGGCTACTGCCGTCGGACCACGACCTGTTCATGCCGTCCACGTCTTCGATAGAGCCACTGCGGGCGCAGTGATGGCCACCGCGCTGGTCTTCATGAAGACTGGTGACAGAGCGATAGCCAATAAGGTCGACATCCCAGATACGGAAGCGCAGTACGCTCATATTCGGCCTGACATGCTGATGTTGCGCGCTATTGCACGACATGTAATTCTTTGGGACGACATCGAGGCCAAGGGAATGCGCGAAGATGGATACGCTATATGGATCGACGAGAATATGCCGACCTGCTACAAGTCAAGAATCATGCAGGTAGCGCGGGACTTCAGTGTGACACGAGCGATCAACAGTACTCACATTCCGGTCTTCAACATATACACCGGTTTGGCTTTTGCGCTGGGCTTGAAGTACGCCGGCAGTGGGAACACTCTGGCACGTGACGAGATTCTCAGTATACTCAAAATATTCTACAGCTTTGATGCTGCGGAAGCATACTTCTTCGATGCCAAGCTGGGCAGATCTGCACTTAAGAGATGCATTGATGTACTGGCTCTGGCTGCGGCAACAGTGATGGCCGGAACTGGAGACCTAGACACTTTCCGCTGGCTGAGGCGCATGCATGGACGCACTGACAGCGAGACGACTTATGGCTCACATCTTGCAGCTCACCTGGCTATCGGCGTCCTATTCCTTGGCGGTGGCACCTTCACTTTCGGCACGTCAAACCTGGCCATTGCTTCGCTCATGGTCGCGTTCTATCCACTCTTTCCAATGGATGTTCACGACAACAGGGTTCACTTGCAAGCTTTCAGGCATCTCTGGGTCTTTGCAGCAGAGGCACGATGCATCGTCATCGAAGACATTGACACGCAGCGACCAATCCACATGCCCATCAAAGTGCTGATGAAGGACGGATCCAGGAAGTCTATGCAGGCTCCTTGCCTACTACCAGATCTGGACAGTATCAACACTGTGCAGACCGACAACTCAGCGTACTGGAAAGTCACTCTTGACTTCGTTGCCAATCCTGTCCACCTCGCTCGCTTCCGCAAGGATCAGCGTGTGTTCGTGCGGCGTTGCCCAGCTACCGAGGCCCACAACTCGGTCTTCACTGCTACTCTTGCTGCCCTCAGCGACACGGTGTCGACACAAGCCTCAAGTCAACAGGTCTGGAACGTGCTCGCGAAACTCCCAGCATTCAAGGACTTGGACCGAGCAGACTTTGAGCTTCTGCTACCTCCCGACGTTCAAAGCTCAATGTATTCGAACGAGCGCAGCACTGTAGTCGACGACAGATTGGTCTTGAACCCGGCTGTCACAAGTAATGATAGAGATGCACTGTGGAACCTGCGCGTGCTGTTCGCATGGGCAGAGAAGGCGAAGCGTGAAGGTGATGGGAAGATGCGATGGATTGGCGAGGAAGTGGTGGAGGCTTTGAAGGCGGGCATAGAGGAGAGGAGTAGATCGGCTGTGGCCTAGCAGGCGGAGCTCAGCCTGCTTTTCTGAGGCGGGATGTTGTATCGATTGGGAGCATGTGATGGCTTAGCGTGGCGTTGTGAAGTGGCTATATCCGATCAGCGGAAAGCATTTCTTGCCTGGTATGACGAGTACATGACAGTGTCCTAACTCCCAAGCCCTACTCGCTGCCTCGACTGTCTTCCTATTTCGCCTCAACCTCCGGCTCTCCCACAACTAGATCTCTAACCTCGCCCAAAGCAACTCTTTTCACGCACTGTCCAGCTTCAACCCCATCGCCTTGCCTCTGCCCAAGTCCTTTGGCTTCGCAACTCGATGAGCATCATCTATGCCGACCGCAATCTCCAGCGAGTTCCGCAATTTTGTAGCCAGCACAGTGATCGTAGTTTTGTAGTAGAAATAGCGTCCTTTCCCCTCTCCACCTCGTCATAGACTCGGAGCTCGATCTTCCCCCTCGATTTTTGCAGGTACACATCTAGGGAAGATTCCTTGGTGACAAGGAAGTTCCGTAGTTTCGATACGTCGATCGAGTAGCATCGTAGGTGGTGTGCGCCGGGCTCGAGTAGCACGAGGTTGATACTGGGGATGTGAACTCTGTAGTCAGTGTCCTTCATGTCGTAGTTGTGGAGGAGGCGGCGGTTTGGGGTCTGTGAGGAAGGAGTGGGTCAAAGTTGGAAGAGGAGGTGGCTTTGCATGTGAGGAGAGGATGAGGTGGTGTCGCGAAAGGTGGTACGTACGCGTTGGCAGAGGAGGGCATCTTTCGCTCAGCCGTCTTCAACAATTAGTCGTTCTACCACCAAGCCCATCAGCTCAGATCCAAGCGAAATCTGCCATGCATTGCCTGACCCGACCTCTATTGTCTTGCCATTCTCGTCAGCCTTCTGCCTCGCCAACATGTCCGCCGCTTCAGTCGTGTCAGAAAGACCGACCGCGATCGTGAGCAAGTTGCGAAGAGTAGTGCATCGCACAGTGAGGACAGTGTGCTTGTCCATTACGTCTCTATCGTGGAACACCGCAACTCGAACATCCTTGTTCGGCTGCTGAAGGTACATATCCAAGCACGAGGCGCCGCTTGAGAGCAACTGCTGAACCCGAGGTGCTTGAACGTTGAAAACTGAAAATCTCGGCGTAGTTGGGTCGAAGGTAGCAAGACTTATGCCTGGAATATGCAACTGATGTCCAGGGTAATCAAGTGTCTCCGTCGGGTGGAGCAGAAGGAGATTCAGATCGGTGAGTGGCGCCGGAGTTGTAGAGAGTCAGAAACATAGATGGCGTTGCAGGTGGATGGACGAGGTGATTGTGTCTTTGAAGGTGGTGTTTACGCGTTGGGTTGAGAGAAGGTCCTTAGGGGTGAGGCTGAGCAGGATGTGCTCGAGGAGCTCGGGGAGGCCGAAGACGCGGGTGCAGGCCGATATAGTGCTGGTTTGGTCGCTCTTTTTGAGGTTTGTCGTGGTTGAGGCTGCGTTATTGAGGATGACCTTGGACTTCGTTGACGTGCCGTCAGCAAATAGAAGTGCACGGGCCTTCCTACTAGCGGGCGTCGGGTGGATACAGTTGGGATCGGTGAGACGGAATGGAGGGCAAGGGCAACATGAACACTCTCAATGCATGGAGTGCCAGCTCCGCGTAGGAGGTAATTGCAGTAACAAGTCCATAACTCTTCCATTGCCCCAGCCATTGTTATGGACGCTGCAACCACTCATCCCTGTTCGGGTGCAGAGACGCATGAGTGAATGAAAGCATACACATGCTCGCCCGGTACTACCCGAGGAAGCCGCACCTGTGCGCGACGTCTCGGTCCTCGCAATTTTTTTTGCCAGCTTTCAAGCGTGTTTCTGCAAATTGCAATCGCACACACAATACCGCCACGAATGCACAAAATCACGTTCAGAACCACCGCAACAGTACCATTCCGCGATCACTGACCGCCCCTGTTCTCGCCACCATCTAGCACTCGATGTCTCGCTGCTTCAACACGCGACATGACTCTCAACTTCATGAACCGCCTCTTCCAATCCACTGCCGGACCATCAACCTCGTAGCAAGCCCCGCCAGCCGCCACTCCGCACTCCCTGCCACCTACCGCACCACCAGCTTTCAGAGCTATGGGTATAGGTAGAGAGACTATCGACAGAGCCGTCCATCTCACCGCCATCATCAGCCGCCGTGAGGACCACTACCGCTACAGCATCTCTTTCTCCGGCAGCACACCGGACGCCGATGACCGAAGTCATTCCTACGACAAATACAAGGGCTACATTCGTGTTCCTGCAGACCGCGTCAATGAGCGCATCCAAGGCCTCTTCCAGCGCGATGGCACGGTCTCGTTAATGAAGAGCGAGATCACCCGCGGTGTAGCAGTACTTGGAAAGATCATCGACATCGATGACGAATACTACATCCGGAAACTACAGGTGACTCACGGCGCCCGAGGCACTCGCTACCTTGGCAAATGCTATATCCCGCGCTCAGAAGAGACTCCAACCCGTTGGAAGTACGAGGAGGCTACTGCTGTGTCGACTATTGAGGCCATACCAATCGAGCCAGAGCCGAAGCGGACTGTGGTATTCCGTGGAAAGCCACATCAGGGCAAGAAGGTTCAGGTCGAGGTAGGTGAATGCTAGCCGCACTCTTTTATTCTCATACGACTAACAACTTCGCAGGTGTATGCGCTCAAAGGTGATGCCTACTACCGTGGCGCGGCAGATGTCTACAGTCTTGAGCATGATATGGATGGTGATGTCGGGAGAACCTACCTCACAATCTACGCACCGATCGCCCATCGCCATTATCTGTGGCTACGAGGCGAGTATCCGGAGAATGGCAGTGTCCGGTATGGACCATTCGTCCATATCGACGAACCAGAGGAAGAAGATGAAGAACAGGGAGAGTAATTGGAGCATCGAAGAGATGAGCTTTAGGACTGGTGGGCGCTACGGTATGGTTCATGAGTCTCAGAGTTTAGTATCCGCGAAGGCGTCGGGTCAGACTGTGTAGTTTGTATTACCCTAGATGCCAGAAAGGTGGCGATCGACGGATAGAGTGGCGAGGCACATCAGAAATGATATGTCATTCGCTTGATGAGCATTAAAGACAGTCGCTTGTCCAAAATGACCCTACAGAGCATGAGTAGATCTTGGCATCGCACGACTTCCCAGTCATTATATGGAGGTACTTTTCATTTGCATGGATGATTGCTAGCGATTTCGAGAGCGGGGTGTTGTAAAATGCTCAAGACGCTACTTGCCTTTTCACCACCGACTGTGCGAAAAAGTTCTGCAGAATGGTTGCCATACGAAGACATTATCGACTTCACTTCTGCAAGATGACTGAGACATGGAATGTCCATTCAAAAGATGCGAATTCTTGACGGGAAGACGAAAGACGCGCTTCCTCAGCAAGCGAAATGCTCGTAACATCGGGCTGAGACGAGTAGGACCCTCTGACCTTTCGATTGGCTATTCTCGTCTTCTTTGTAGGAGCAGTGGTAAAAGATAACGGTCAATTACTCCGACAGGGCGCATTATGTCAAGAATTACCCTTAGAGAACTATTATGTGAAAGTTTGCTTTTACAGGTTGTTTTTATGTAAAAATATTACTCCTATCGTATAATCCTCGCTAACGGCGCTACGAGTCCTAGGTATCCTAAAAGAGCAAGGTAAGCAATCTTATTATCTATAAACTAACCTGCTAGGAATACATAACTATATATCTAAGCTATTAATGCGGACAAAACGAAGACATATTACATCGTAATGTGTTTACTATCTATAGACACAGTGCTAACTATAGTGTAGGTTTAAGAATTTACTTTTTGCACCTGTACTACTTATCTACCTACTTACTAAATTAAATTAAATGTCTATCCTATGTTGTCTACCCTGTATTGTCTACCCTATAGTAGTAATATTGCGCCCTAGAGCAGTAATATTGCTACTGCAGATCCTACTATAGGAGTAACTTTTGCTAAGACGACCCTGTAGGAGTTATTCTTAACATAATGCACCCTGTGGGAGCAATTCGCCGCAAAAGATAGTCATCGAGAAGGCCGGTGTTCAGGTGTTGCTGATGCTTATGCCGATTCTTTCGAACAGAGGAGAGTCGCGCAACTTCAGTCTCGAGTTACGCCTGTTGCGCAGTTCATCAAAGCGAGCAGCAAGAAGGCGTCGCTCTAAGTTCGACTGGCCTGTATCTGAAGCAGCAGCCGATCTCTTGACGCGCCAATGACCGTTCTTGTTTACATTAAGAAGATGCAGCTTTCGTAGTGAGTCCTTTTCGCCGAAGCATTGGAGAGTATTGTGGTCCAGACGTCCTCGAAGAAAGCTACAGCTTGAGTGATCGAGCGACCAGATCGGTCGAAAGTTGACATCGAGACAGGTGTTGATATAGGCCTCGGGCCGACAACTCACGACCTCGCGCAAGAGAAAGAGCGGCGACGGCGGCATCATGAAGTCGAGCAGAGGCGCTCGCGCTGGAAAGCGTGGCAAGGGCAGGAAGGCCTAGTAACAGGATGACCGGTCCTTATACGGCACGCGCAGTGCTAGATACGACCATGACAGCGACGACAGAACCACGGCCTTCAGTCGCTGTGGTGGAAACAAGCCGATGGGATCCAGAGGCAGTCCTCCTGGAATGGACTCCTAGGGATGGCACAGTGGACTGCGATAAGCGCCTGGCCATGAAGACAAATACTAATCGAAGAAATTGCGTATCTCAAGGCATCGATGAGTACAACATGAGTGGGAAGTGATACGCTGCATGGCGTCAGATGTGAAAAGCACGACTTTGACGTGGTGTCTAGCGAACATGTCTCGAGCATGCATCCTACAAGGCATGAAGGATCCGGAATGTTCGGCGCATGGTGGATTCAGGGTCCTGCACACCATAGCGGTTGGCGCAACGTATGCAGATTATGATGATGATGGTTCCAGTTTCCACCCGTTGGAACCAACAATTCTGCGATGATCGATAGCAATCATAACATTTCATAAATCGCCGTGACGTCGCGCCAGGTCAGTATACTGTGGATATGCAGAGATTGACACTTGTGCGACTAGTGCTTGCAATCATACCCAACCGCCTCTCTCCTCAACTGCGCTCTGCTCATAGGCGTAAGTGGCAGCAGATAACTGCCCGTGAGATCTTCACTCTGCATTATCTCGCCATGCACATTCCTCTTCTTCGAATCCTGGTTCGCGGCGATAGCATCTAGCCACTTCGCTAGTCTGTACCCACCCTTGGCGATCTGGAGCTCAATCGTGTCGATAGCACTATTGTAGTAGGTCGGATACAGATCTCCACTCTCGAGCGTATCAACGCCGTCTGGCATGACGATTGAGCAGACGTACTGATTGGCATCAGTTGCCCAATTCAATGCAGAGCCCTTGGCATCGTTGACATCCAGGCCGGAGATCCAGTCTGCCTTCTGGCTCTCGTAGTTGCCACTGTCGATTTCCTTGACTAGGTCGTCGGCCCATTTCTGCGCATAGGTCAAGCTGTAGCCGCCGCGAAGCTTTTCTGGCATGTTTGTGTCCCAGATGGCGTGAAGGTTGGTGTCCGTAGCGTTGAAAGTCACATCGATATCGTTGCCACCGACCTCAAGGGCCTCGTCATGCAGAGGCTGGGTGATGTCTCCAAGGAAATGCACGAGGAACTTCAGAGCATTTGTGACTTCTTCGTTGGGCAAATCGTTCGACTGGACACGAGTGGTGTAATTTGCGATGGCAGATATCGAGCATCCAGTCGTGCCACAGTCACGGTCGTAGTCGACGTTGCAGCTCGATGGTGGGTTGTCCTCGGCATCGATGAAGTGGAAGGGTGCGGAGAACTTTCCTGCAGCGGTGTATCGATAGCTGTCGGCCCAGGTTGCCACGTTTGCCAGGTAGGAAGTTGTGGTATCGTTGAGGATATCTTGAGCCCAGGACTTTGTGTGTGAGCTCACATAGTACGAGGCAATATATGCGACTGTCTCATGTCCCAGAGATCCCCATGCGTAGGTCGAGGGTGCAATAGCCAGAATTGCAAATGATAGTGACAACATGTTGATGGTGGACATTCACTCTATATGTTGAGCGACCATCAAGGTGATCAGAATCCAGCCAAGCTGTTTTATATCTTCCGATCGACACGCATTTCGCCTGTCCACGAGCCGGTACCTGATAGCCCACTCGATGCATCTCAGCTCCTAAAAGATATGCATGATAGCAGAGCGGCGCTGTCTCCAGATGCAGAAGGTCATTTGAACCTGGTGTGAGTGATCGACACGCTGAAGCTAAGCAACAGCCAATGAGCTTGGCAAGAAGCACCGCGGGTGGTTAGGCCTGAGACGACGGATGCTCGGAAGTACTGTCGTAGAAGTGGGACCACTTGTTCAGCAGGAACAACTTGACAGGCTGCTATGTTTGCTGACCATAAGACCTTGTTCAGCAGTACATATTCTTGTCATGAAAAGAGGATAATGCTCCTTGCAATCTTGGCAAAGTTTGTGTGTAGATTCCAAGGACTGGTCGTGTTCTCTGAAGGGGGCCGAATCAGTCCAACAGCAGCCTGAGGATTCTGTTGGTGGGTGTGGTGCATGCGCCATCACCTTTGAGTGTTGGTACGAGATGCAGGAGGCCAGGTGGGGAGTCGGGACTGTTCTGCGTTATCGCCCCCAGGTATCTTTAAGTCGCCGCGAGAAGAGAAGGTCTTCGTCATCCGGCTTGAGGATACTAGCGAATCGTACGCACTGGCTCGCGTGCAAGGTCCAATGATATTCTAACAACTCCGAATGAATTATTTCAATCAGAAACTGGTAGCTGAATCATCGCCAAAGTCCAGAAAGGTCGTGAAGGCGTAGCGTTCCATAGTCTATCGCCTGAAGACACAGTGTGTGAAGCTCATGAACGCAGAGCTACGCTGTAGCTGTCTGAAAAAAGGCTGAGATGCTGGCCAATGTACTTGTTGTGTCCATTATGGGAGTGTTGCCCAATGGGAAAAGAACCTCGCAACGCCCCAACCTCACATCTTTGCGCGTAAATCTCAGTACACACGCGATTGTCTCATCCAGACCGCCAAAGATGCTCGGCAGGACCCGTCACTATCACCTCAAGTGTCGTCTTCTTCCATCGTCACCTCGGGTGTCCTCGCGAAGTGGTCAAAGACATAACGTAGATAGCTTCTTGATTATCTCGCACTTTGACAGTGATTGCAATGTCGCATCAAAACGTCCTCATCGTAGGCGCCACGCGGGGTCTCGGCAAAGAGCTCGCCAAGCAGTACCACGAAGCAGGCCATAACGTGTCCGGGACAGGTCAGTCTGTATCGAATTTCGCAGGTATTGGCGTTGACGTGTCCCGCCAGCTCGCTCCGAGACGCCAGATGATAGTCTCGGGATTCGATGGATCACCGGTGTAGACCTGGCTGAGCCCCAGGCCGGTGCAACGATCGTTTCTGGCCTGCGTAATGAACAGCAAGATGTCGTAATAGTGTCTGCTGGGTACTTCCCAAAAGAATCGCTGGATCAGCCTGATTTCGAAAAGGAAGTCTTCACCTATAAGGTGTGTGCCATCGGGCCGGTGTTCGTCGTGCAGAGCCTTTGGAAGGCGGGGCTGTTGAAGAAAGGTAGCAAGGTCATCTTGGTAAGTAGAACTCTCGATAGACGTGGTGACCTCATGGCTGACCTGGTTGTACCGGACAGGTGAGTAGCGAAGGCGGTAGTATTGCTTTGCGACATGAGACCGAAGGTGGCGGGAACTTTGCCCATCACGGGAGCAAAGCTGCGCTGAACATGGTTGGCAAGCTCCTCTCCTTCGACCTGAAAGACGCAGGCGTCGCTGTAGGCTTGGTACATCCCGCTTTTATGAGGACCGAGATGACGGCAAGTGTCGGCTTCGATAAGTTCTGGGATTCGGGAGGTGCTGTCACACCGGACGAGAGTGCGAAGTCGTTGCGGGATTGGATAGAGACTTTCGACATCAGTAAGACTGGTACCTATTGGGCGCCAAGAGGAGCTGGGTATGTATCGTTTGTTGTCGAAGGCAAGAAGATTTGTGCTGATAATTGGCAGTGATATCGGAACCGCCGAGCATGTTCTTGGGCCGAAGGACCAACTTGCCACTCCGTTGCAGCTTCCCTGGTGAGTTGTGTGTTGGACGGGATGATTTCTCAATGATGATGACTTAGATGAACGTGATCGATGAATATATCTTACAGTATCGAGAAATACTTCTTTTCCTTCGGTTTACCCCGTATTCGGACCCTGGTTGCGAAAGAGGTCGTTCCTACATTGTGCGCTCTGTTAACAGCCATGTGGATGGTCGTAGGGCGCTGCCAGTAGCTTCGAACTCGTAGATCTTCGAGGCAGCGCTTGGCGGTCGGTCGGTCGTGGCCGACGTGTGGAAGTGAATGTGGATGAGTTTGAGGACCGGGCGTAGATGTGGGTAAGCACGATTCTACCCTACCATTCACTCGAGGCAGCAGGAACTGCTCATACATCTCGGATCTTCTTGCTCACCTTCGCGTCCCAACTTGATGTCGGGACACGACAGGACAGGACACGACACGACACGTCACGACACATCAACACCACCACCTCCGACGTCAGATATTTTTTCCTTGACCGACAGCACTGTACGCGGCTCGCTCTGCAGTCAATATCACTATAGGCGCGACGCATAGCCACTTTTCGGCCCGCCGTTGAGGACACGCCGGTATAAATATCATCGCGCAACTTCGAAACTCCTTGACAGAAGACCACGACAACATGGCACCCGCCGTCGCACGACTTTCCGCAAGCCTTAATCTTAACGACGTTGCTATCTACTATCCGGCCGACAAGCAGTCTGCCACTGCGCTTGCCTACCGCAAAGGAGACCTTGCGCGCCAGCAACGCGACCCTTCATACGAGGCTCCGTGCTATGAAATTACCAACCCGAGGCTTCCCAGCACCAAAGTCGACGATGATGAGTTGGAGAAGGACTTCAAGAGGAAGCTGTGCGATTTCCTAGGCTACTCAGAGCAGGATGACGACCGGAGAAAGCGACAGCAGCTGGTCGCGCCACAAGGCCACACGTTCGCGCCGAATCCTAATCGACGTCCCGAGCAGCGCGCACCGATTCAAGGCGATCAAGGGCATATGCGATACCGCAATTCGGAGCTCACGGCAGGGTTTGCGGACCCCGCTAGATACACTGCGACCAAGCAAGCCGACCGTCTGCCTCAGACACTCAACAACGACCGGTATCGCAACAACACGTCGCCCTATCTTGCACCACCAAATCCGGCTATGGTAACGAGGCCGCTTCCCTCACCTCCAGCGTGTAGCGCACCGCAGAGCTATGGACCGAGGCCTCAGGTGTCGAATTCCTCACAGCCTGTCTCGCGACAGCCGACTCCTAGTGGTCGGCAGAAACCCGTCTCAGGACCACAGTATGCTGCAGGTACGAGGGCTGCGATGGACGTGCGACAACCCGGCCGGATGGCACAGCAGGAGCATCTTCAGAGAGAGCAGCAGTGGCTTCGATCCGGGTCATCGCCGGTCGTACAATATCATGGAGTATCGCCATCGAATAAAAGACCAGGCATGATGCCCACTTCCACGAGCTACAGTCCACTGACATCCCACGTCATGCCAACCACGACTGCTCTGCAGCAGCAACAACGAACACCACCGAGCATAAGCAATGCCCGAATGCGGCCTCAAAGCACGTCGCCACTTGGAGCGAGTTCACGCATGGCTCAAAGTCCGCGAAGCGGTGGTACTTGGTCGCCTCAACGTCTGTCGGCAATGTCCACAGGCCAGAACAAGAGCCCAGGGACAAGTGACTTCCGGCGCGACAGTCCTCAGATGGCGCCTGCACGCAGCAGCATCCCACAAGGAGCCTGTCTGGGTAGTGCCGTACCCCAAGCTATGCAGCCGCACTCTTGGGCCGTTCGCCCGCCTAGTGCATCAAGGTAAGTCATGAATAGTATCCGCAGTCGTGATTTCGCTCGTAACGTGTCCAGAAAGATGTGACTGTACCACCCTCCGCCACAGTCCTTGACGACTTATCAGAGAGCGCTTACACTAACGCACTGTTCTTCAGATCCGGGATTGGAGCCGTGCAGCCTGCTTATCTGACCGCTGATAGACAGTTCTTCGTGCCTCAGTCGATCGAAGACAAATTTTCCAAGACCGTGGTGCCGACCGCGCCAATGAGAACGCGTGAGCAGTATCAATCAATTCGACAACTACGACAGTTGCAAGACACGAAGCGACAAGACGAGCAAAATGATGTTTGGAGGATGATGAAAGGTGACATGGCTAATAACACTTCGAAATCGGAGGTCAAGTCCGGGGCACACAACGCTGCGCAGAGCAGGCCAACCGGTCCACTTGCTACGGCTAGACACGACATAGACACCGGAAGAATGTCAGGTGCAACGCTGGCTGCGCAGTCCAATCTTGACATGCCTACTGCTGCTGCTACTCACAGTTTGATGAGAACGCCTGTGGACTCTCGACCGCCGCCGGAGGGTTCAAGCCAAGACATGGCGTCCCGGCCTCGGCAGCAGTCGATGTCGTTGGGAGCGTCCCGGCACGGTCCATTCCAAGACGCCGGACTGAATCGCCTTTTCCCGCCTGTTCCAGATGGTCAAGGTGGCGAAGTTCAGGTACCTATCGAGTTTTCTGAGCATGAAATCATGCTTTTGCTTAACGGCCATCAACCACTCCTTCGTAAGATTCAGGATATGGATCCTCAAGGCCGGCGGCGGCATCTTCAGCAATGGTGCTCAACGTATAAGGGTAATGCTACCCGTTTCCTACAAGCACAGTCTCTAGCGAATACCTCTCAGCTACAGCAACAACATCCAAGTCCACCCCGTAAACAGCAGCAGCCCCGTCGAGAGGCGCTATCTCAACCTCCTGACATATCTCAGCAGCATCGAGGGCAGCCAGAGCAACAACAGGCGGTCGCACAGCAGCAGGTAGGTCGAACTCCTAGGGATGTGCGCCGCCGCTGGAGCTCCAATATCCAACGCACCGATATGACAGGTGCACAGCTTGCATCGCCTCCCTCGGGCGAGACATTACAGTCAGCAAGACTGTCGACAGCGCCGCCCAGCAGACCAGCTCCGTACTCAGTTGGCGGAAAGGCTGGCTGCCACCCAGTACCTGTCGAAATCCAGCGCATCGTTGGCGCCATTCAAGGCCTGGAGAGGACTAACAGTGGCTTTCCCATTAGAAGATTGCTGCAAGGCCTTGAAGATGGATTATTCGCGCAAAATGGCACGCTCTTGAAAGGCAACGGTAGCAAAGGCAAGAACCTCCTAGAATGGTTTGGCGACGAAAGACTATTCTCTGCCGATGAGTGGCACTACTTGAGATACACGGCGACTCGGAGTGACTAGTACCAGTTCGGAGAACGCTTAGTACGAACATCTTGAAGGGGTTACGATGGCCCCGACAGTAGTGGAGCGCGTGAGATATGCATTACACGAAACGTTTTTCACACTCGCTCATATCACTTTCCAAAGCACTCGACAGTAGCTCATTACCTTTTATTCAGCCCTCTGCCTCGGATCAAGACGATCCCGGTCAACTAAGTGCGCAGGTATCCTGCGAGCGCGGAAAATTCCAAGTTTGTGCATCATTCAATTGCTGGGCGATAGGGCATTACGAAGAAGAGATACTAGGAGCTCATTGCGCCCTAGGATGTTCCCAAGGTCAACTACATTTTCCATGCTTCCATGATAGGGACCTAGTGAACAAGACAGACGTGCGCGATGGGGTGATTCTTGTCAAGATGAGCCATCTTTGACAGAGCAGCACAGAGCAGAGAAGCTTGTATTCACTGGCTATAACTGCAACCCGCCTCAACCCGTTGACGCACGTGTTCTTTATACTCCGCTCACTTCTTTTATAGCAGCAAGCTCACTGACAAACAAATTCAAGAACCGCCGCCACCATCCACTTCTGAGTGCAGACATGACGCCGCGCACCCTAGACCTCAACTTCGAGGCTCACCTTCGCCACCGCCGCCTTCTGACGCATGATGAAGAACTGGACCTTATGGAACGGGGCATATCGCTGGAGGAGCATTATGGACTGGCGCCAAATAACTACATCCTACCACCGCAACCCTTTGCGCCCTGCAGATGGATAGAGAGGTTTAACCTCACGCTCATGTATGGCGCGCACAGCTTGGACAGCGCTGAACATGCGCTTCTCACTCAGCACTTCACGGGTAACGCGCTGCTGCCTCAGGCCATTGCCACTTGCGGATATAACGAGCTTCACAAGGCGAGGGCAGACAGTGTCGTGGAAGCTACAGCAGCAGCAGCAACAGATATCAAGCCACGTATCGAAGCACTTCCTGAGCCGGTCCCACGAAATGTCAAACGCAGTATCGAGAAGGCGAACCCAGACTTTCAAGATCGGACTCCCCTCAAGCAGCAGGTCAAGCGTAAGGTTGACTTGGCCGACTTGGACTACGACTCCGAGGATGAGATCCCGCTTCAGCAGAAGACCAAATGCAGAATGGCGACAGACGAGGACGATATCGAGGACGAAATTCCAGTGAAGCGCCAAAGAGAAGATACGCAACTTCAAGCAAGTGCACCAACTGCTTCAAAGCTCAAGCTCAAATTCAAGGCTCCTCCTCCACCAACACGGCGAAAACCAGCGACACCTTCGACTTCCGCACCACGAAAACGCAGCATCACCGCCAATCAGCGAAAGGATGACGGTAGCGATGACGACTACCAGCCTCCAACTCGATCCGCCAACTCCACGCCGCGACCAAACATCTACACCCACACCTCGCTCCCATACACCACTACAACAGTCCCAAAGTCTCAACCCACCAGGACTCCCTCAATAAATTCCTCAGGCCGCTCCACCTCCGCGCCGCCAACACGTCAACTCGCCAACGTCACTTTCAAGCTTGGTACTCGCAAGATCCCTACCAACATCAAACTTATTGTTGACGTTATAGGAGAGGTCACGAAGGGGAATGATAGGCTGCCACAGAGAACTGGACTCAGAAAAGTGGACGGCTTTACGGGGCGCGACGGAGTCTTGAAGACGACGAGTGTGCTGTGGGATTGGTATGGGGATACGAGGCTGTTTTCGGAGAAGGAGTGGAAGTACTTCGCTAGCAATGAGGAAGGAAGGAGGAAGAGGAATGGTGGGCTGAGGTAGTGAGGGTCGAGTGAGAAGTGGCAGAAAGGAAGAGAAGTGTGTCCACCAACGTACGGACGACGAGGTGGCGAGGAGTGGCTAGACCGACTAGACCGCCTCTACCACTTCTCCATCATAGGCCGACAGTCAATCTCATTACTCCACCCTCTCCGACTCTGCAAATGCGCATCCCAATACATTTCCGCGATCGCCGCTGGATCGATCTTCTCCTCAGGACTCCTATCTTGCAGAAACTTCTCGCCCCATGGCGTATCGATCGCGCCATCCACAATCGAGTGAACGACATGCACGCCCTTCGGTCCAAACTCCCTGGCGGCCGACATCGCCAGCGCGCGCAGTCCGTGCCGTGGGACGGTGATCACCGAAGACAGAGCATTGGGTTTGATCGCCGCGGTGGAGCCCGTGAAGAAGAGGGACGGTGGTGCGGCGCCGGGATGGGACTCTGAGTACTTTAGAAGTAAGGGAATCGCGTGCTGGGCGAAGAGCATTGCGCCTCGACTAGATCAATAGTTTCTCAACTCAAACCCAATATTCCTAAACTCTCGTCACAGTCGCACTTACACACTAACCCCATACCCAGCATCCATCTCCTCGACCGTCACCTCCAATAATGACTTCCTCACAAACGGACCGCTGGGATTAAACAACGCGACTACGACGGGCGAAGTCGGGTACTCCTCTTGGATTTTGTCGAAAGCATCTTTGACAGACTCCAAAGAGGATACATCTGTAGGATGTCCGAAGGCTTCTCCACCGGATGCATTGATTTCGTCGAGAACGGGTTGGTAGCTTTCTCTTTTGCGGGCTAGGAGGATCACGGTGTAGGATTTGCTGAAGCGCCTAGCTAGGGAGGAGCCGAGGCCTGAGCCGACGCCGACGAGGAGGACGAGGGATTTGGGAGGCATGGTCGGTGAAGTTGAGATCGGACGGGAGGAGGGAGGGAGAGGGTAGAGGGGTGGTGGACTTATGTACCCGCGGGATGCATGAGGTGCGGTCGAGGATCTTTGGGAATCACTAATCATGGGGAAAGCTTAATCTGACGCTAGTGAGATGGAGGAAGGAGCTGGTCTGCAGGTACGGCGAAGGTCGACCGCACGACATTCAGCCTGATGATGAGGTACAACGGACTTTGGCCGATCTCGTATCCTACAATGGATTTGATGCGGCATGTTTCTGTCTTACCAAATTCGTAGGATTACCCTGCTGATTCATCGCAAGGTAGGGTGGTTCTAAGCAAGACGTACGCTTAGTTCTTGCTGCATCATCTTTCGAGCCAGCCAGCAGAGAAGTCTCGTTGAGCGACAATTTCGATGAGGTCTTGTATACCCCTCCCTCTTGCACCATTTCATGTTCCATGCCGAGAACGACGACGCTCTGCTTTTCGGACGACTAGCTCAACGCTCAGAGCATCTGCCCAAGACGATCGCGCCCTTGGAGACTTTCGTTGGTACTCACAGGGCGGTTGGCATGTGGTTGGAGGAGAAAGTGGAGATGGCAGAAGATTCCCAGTTCGATTCTGTGGTTTTCCAATTCTTTTTGCATTGGTGGTTGTCTTTGTCGTGGTGGATACATTTTGCTGGTCGTTGTGGAGTGGCGGAATATGTATAGCCGGGAAAGAAGAGTCCTTACACACAAGTCCATAAGACAGCGAGACCACCTTTTTGGGACGACTAGCTCAACGGTCAGAGCATCTGCTATAGAATCAGCGCATTGAGCTGGGACTTTCTCTCGTTTGTAGTCGAACTTGTCTTGACGGGAGAGCATATGAGTGCAAAGGATTCAGTTCGGTTCTGAAGTCGAATGTTCCTTTCGCCTGGATCTTGTCCTGGGATATTCATGTGAGCCTTTTGATATTTTGGGCCGCAATAGACACTTGGCGGGAACAATGGTAATTAATGATCGACGGTACTTGTGCTTCCCAAATATGTGCTTCGCCTACAGAACGTGCAAGGGAGACCAGGTGTTTCCGGCGACTAGCTCAGTGGTAGAGCACCTGCACTCAGCAGAAGCATCCGAGGAGGTTGTTTGTGGCATTATCTCACTTATAGCCGGTCGATCATGAGTCTTCTGGTGCAGAGGTCGTGGCAGTAGGGGTCCTCAGTTCGATTCTGGAGTTGCTCGATCTTTTTTGGTGCTTATAGCCTTTTGACACACAGTGGGCTTCTGCAACCCTCGCAATGTTTCGTGTACGATCGTCTTTAGCTGTAAGCCATATGAATGTCCTCATCCCTATATCTTCACAAGACTCACCCGGCTCAAGGCACTTTTTCTAGGCAAACAGCTCAGTGATAGAGCACCTGCACTCAGTGTGCCCAATGCGCAATCCGCGAGTTCGTTTGCAGTCCAAAGGCTTTGCGTCTGTCGATGAGAAGACCTGATCCGCAAGCGTGGGGTCGTCAGTTCAATTCTAGGATTGCTCGCTTTTCGCTTTGTCGTCTAATGTGGAGGGTGACTGCACGTCTCTTTTGTGTCTGCGCGAAACACAGCAGTCGATGCTGAGCCCTTGGCCGAGACCGTATGTACGCCACGTACCAGCCATTGCAGAACTGCCCGAACGGCGGCTAGCTTAACCGGCAGAGCAACTGTGGGCAAATGGCTCCAAGAGCTGGCCTTGCGACGTAGCCAAGCGGTATTTTGGGACTGACTAGTGGTAGGTCCAGTGGAATATTTTTTGATTCCATGCCGAATCCGGACGCCCACAACGTCTTTCTAAAGTACCTCGAGACTTTTACGAGAGTCTTCGCACATGATGCGACGTGATTTCCTCCGTGTCCTCGGGGTTCCTTCGAGTGTCAAGGCGGACATGAATGTATATGATAGCGTCGTGCCAACAGGTGATCACATGGCGAGTACAGTTATACTCGCCTTATTCAGGGCAATGAGCTCAGTGGTCAGAGCGTCTGCGCTTTATCGATGCCGAATTGATGACCTTCGTAATGCCTCGTTAGTAGTCTCCCCCTTGCGGTCAGAGGCGAAGCTGAACAGAAAGTCTTCAGTGCGAATCTCAGATTGCCCGGGATTATCGTTTTGCTTCGTTGTGATGTTTGAATGACCGCCTCTGACAGAAAGCGACGCAGTAAGGATCGACATTCATCTTTCATCCAGCCCCACTCTTCCCCTCCCTCCTCTCACCATCATCCGCATACTGCACCCATCGATCCCAATCCCTTAAATTCCCGTACGGACTCCTCAACCATGCTTCCAGCTCATGCAACAGCTGCCTCGTATTCTCCAGCCCAAGAAAATCCTTCAGCAACTCTTCGACCTTCCCATCCGCCCCTCTCAGCTCATTATTCCGCAAGATAGCCACAATGTACTCGATCATGAAGTCCCTGTTCCCGCCTCTTGGTGCATGATCCAAGAATGTGAAGACCTGCAGCTCTCGCCGCAGGAACATCCTCGCTCGTGATTGCAGTTCGGCAGAGGTAGAGAAGGTCCGAGTAGTGAAATCGCGGTATTGCGAGATGCGGTTCGCGCCGACGTGGAGGGAGTACAGACGGTTGCGGTAGATGTGACGTCGGCGGGTGAGGGAGTCGTCAGGCGAGGGCGTGGGGTTCGTCCTTGGGCGATCTGGAGGCGATCTCTGCGGAACAGGAAGACCGCGATAGTATCTCTGATGTCTGGCGTTGGGCCTACTCGCGCGTCCCTTTACAGGCTCTGCCTCGGGGACGTGATAGGTCTTGAAGTCGTCAGGGCTTCGCCAGTCATATTGGACCGCTGCGACCTTTGCCTTGCAGAGTGGGCATGTCGACTGCTCTTGTAGCCAAGAGACTAAGCATAAGTAGTCGAAAGTCAAGTGGTTGCAAGGTACGGCCACAGCCCTTTCGCTGATGGCCTCGAGGCAGATGGTGCATGCATCTGGAGCAGATGTCTTTCCAGCGGCGCCCTTGATCCTGTAGTCGGCCTCTTGTTGTTCGCTTCTACTCAGCCCATCGCTCTCCATGCACTGACGAGGATGCGCTTCATGCAAAGTTGCAGGTGCCAAGATGCGAGTGCCTTTGATCGGGTTGGTACCGCAGAGACGTTGTTGATGAAGTCGTTCAACCAAGGCCAGCACAGGGTTCATGCCGGGGCCGATGACATCGTTGCCCTGGCCAGAGCTTCATGGAGGGGCAGTGAGGACGAGATGCAATGCCTCTATCAGTGTGACACCAGAACAGAGACAACGACAAGCTCAGATCACTATGGCGGCCAACTGCATCTTCTGCAAGATCATTAAGGGTGATGATCGCTCTGGCCGTATCACGTTGCCCACAGTATTGACAAACCACTAGGTGATATCCCATCCATGAAGCTCTTCGAGAGCGAGAAAACATTGGCATTCCTCGATATCAATCCACTATCGTATGTCACCGAAGAGGGCTTCTGTGGCACAGAGCCATCGAAGCTGACAAGAATACCTCCACAGCTACGGTCATGCGGTACGATCGACCTCCATCTCCACCAGCACACCCTAGCTCGACCATCAATGTCCCGTCCCGATTTCACGCCTCGTCCCACCAACAGGCTCTCATCTGCAGCATCGAAGCACCTCACTGACAGCACAGTAGCTCGTGATCCCCAAGCACCACGGCGCGAAACTCCTCGACATCCCCGATGAACACCTCTCCGAGCTACTGCCCGTCGCCAAGAAAATCGCCAAAGCAACTGGAGCAGAGAACTACAACATCCTACAAAACAACGGGTAAGAGGAATCGAGTCAAGCTTGCCCCTCAAACGTACATTCCGCTCTCTAGAAAGAAGCCACTGACCCTGCCACCAATGCAGTCGCGCAGCCCACCAAGAAGTAGACCACGTCCACTTCCACTACATTCCCAAGCCGAATCAGGAAGAAGGACTACAAATTGGATGGCCACAGCAGAAAGGGGATATGGAGAAACTCAAGAAACTCCTCGAGGAAATCAAGGCCAAGGTAAGAGACGCATTCCTTCACCCCCATCACTATCCAGCACCCTGAGCCGCTCTCGCAGCTCGCTGGCTAATAATTCGGATTGTAGATGTAGAGCCAGCGCCAACGATGTGAAATCGATCCCTCCCTCACGAAATCGAAACTGGTGAGGCAGTGCTCTGATATATGATGGGGCTTCAGGTGAAGGTTGGGGAATGACTCAATGGTAGTTGCGCGCGATTGGGGAGAAGAAGCTGATGCATCAGATAGGCATGCCAAGATCCGGGCAGCTTCGATCGATTTGGGACTACTCTGATCACTGGTAAAAGATCTTCCATGCCCTTCGTAGTGTATGGGGTATGTCTACTTTCCCACGAAGTGCACTCAGCCTTGTTCTGAGAAAGAACGACGACGCCAAGTCTACAAGTAAGTGATTTTCGATTTTTCCTTGATATCCTTTTAGCTCTATCTTTCATTACATCGTAAATATGCTCGCTCGCTTCATATCAATGAACTCCGTTCCCTTCCCCTCTCATGCTCTCCCTTTTCCCTGTTCCTTCAACAGTAATCACTATTATACAAAAGGGGCATAGCCCCATCTCCATCTCAATCCAAACACTCTTGCATCCTCACGCACTATCCTAAAAAGCCCCCCGGATCTTCGCATACAGCTCCGTATCCAAAAAATTGTAATGCGGATCGAAAACACAAAAGGGCGCCCTCAACAACGTATCCGCCGTCGGCCTCTCCCCGGGATCAATCGTGAAGCAATCATACATAAAACTCAGAGCCGCGGGTCCGACGACCGTTGATACATCATCCGGGATCGGGGGAGCTTGATTCAATGATCCGAGTTTGTAGATCGCTCCAATAGCCTCTTCCTTACTCCAAGGTCTGCGGCCTGCGAACATTTCCAGCACCACACAGCCAAGGGACCAGATGTCGACTTTGGCGGAGTAACCAGCCGAGGATGTCGTGACATCCAGAGAGGAAGAGGTGTCTGAGGAGGCAGCAGTGAGAGTTTGGGATTGGGCTCGGATTACTTCGGGAGCCATCCAGAAGACGGAACCTTGCATGCTGTTGGTGATGTCGTTGTTGTAAGGGTTCGCGCTTCGCTTGGAGATGCCAAAGTCGGAGATTTTGCACGTTCCGTCTAAGTCTAAGAGGATATTGTCGGCCTTCAGGTCACGGTGAAGGATTCCTTCGCTGTGGAGGTATGCTAAGCCGCAGAGTGTTTGCCGTGTAAGAGAGGACACGACGGGTTCCTCGAAGCGGCCGTGTTTGCGCAGACAGGAGCCGACGCTGCCACCGGAGATGTACTCGAGGAAGATGGAGATGCTGTATTCTTTACGTTCGCAGCCGAGGTATTGGACGATGTTCACGTGGTCGAGGTGTTGCATTGTGTCGATTTCGAGGTCGAGGGCTTTGACCATTTCGCGGATCTTGGCTGGGTCCGTGTTGGCTGCGTTGGGGTTGACTTCGACTTGTTTGACGGCGAGAAGTTCACCTGTGGTGGTGTTCATACCCAAATACACGCGACCGAAGGTGCCCTTGCCGATCAGTTGACCACGCATCCATTTGAAAGTGGGTTGGCGTTCTGGCTTGATGTGTTGCACGTTGCCGACGGGGATCGTGTCCTGTGGGATAGTATCGAGGTTGGTGATGAGACGACTGCCACGTTGAGGCTTGACCTGTTCGATCTTCGCGCCGAACATCTTGGTGCTCTTGCGACGCACGATGCCTGCGTCGTCGTTCTTCAAGGTGCTTATCCTATTGTTCGGCAACGGAGTGTGCATGGGAAGCCCTGCTGTTGGCATGCCGACAGTGCTAGGGTGGCGACTCGAGAACGTCGAAGAAGACAGCGATGCATGATGTGATGGTCCGCCCAGGTGGGAGTAGTTGTTCTTGACTACATCACGAATGCTCTTCGTTCTGCCCAAGCCGGACTTGCGCATACTACGCTCAGCAACAGTCCCGGCTTTGGGGGCTGACTCCTCACTGCCTATGGTTCTCATATTCTCGACGCTGGATGCTGGTGTGATTGTTCGACTCATGTTGACACTCAGCTCAGAGGACGAAGGCTTTGAATCCAAGGTGGGCTTGTCGGTAGACTTGTCACTAGTGAGTGGACTGATCTCACTACCTTCTTCTCCTTCGGCCATCGGCTGATCGAGATCGACATTCGGGAAGAAGTTGTCCAGTCTCTCAGCGATATCCTCAACGGGCGGACGGAACTCGCCTGCAAAGCTATCCCTGCGATTGACTCCAAAGGGCGCCGGGTAGTCAGGCGAGTCAGTCATGCCTGGAGAGGACGCCGAGTGAGGATCGAAAGATCCACTGATCAACTCGATATCGTTGAGACCACCACCCGAAAACTGGTCCACAGGTGGATTCTTGGGAGACTCGAACTTGACCATGTTCTGCCGCGAGGTCTTGACTTTGAGCTGTGGTCTGTTCGGCGAGCGACCTGGAGACTCGGTGCCAGTGACGCCAAGAATCTTCTTGGCTTTTCTCTGCGAGGGTGTCTCCGACGCCTTCATCTTCTCTTTCTGCTTCGCCAACGGTATCGCAAACAACCCATCGTCAGAGTCGTCATCTTCGGAGCCGAAAGCGCCGATATTTGGCGATGGCGCAAAGTCAGGTTCATGCTCAGGTACATCGAATTGTGGCCCACGCTTGCTCATCATTCTGTTCAATGAAGATGCTAGAGGTGGGTGTGAGGAGCTTGGGCTGAGGTCTGGACTGTGAGCCCGCCCTTGAGCTTGAAGCTTAGCCACCATAGGGTTGGACGGAAGGCGAATAGACAGCTGAGGCCGTTGACTGGCTTTGAGAGTATCTTCAGTGTCTTCTTCTTCATCTTCATTGTAGGCTGGCACATTGAACATCTGACCGCCTTTTGATCGAGTCGTGAAGGGACTTCGCGGCGTGCCGTTACCAGGACTAGATCGACCACCCGATGCAGAGCGATTGAAGTTGATGCCGGCCAATGCTCGTTGGTGATTTTCGTCACCGGCAAGAAGATCTGGCGCAGTGGTCGATTTCTGTAGAGATGACGGCGCCAAAGGCGGACCACCTGCTGGAGCACTGTTTGGTGCGGCGATGGCGCCGGCAGCTTTGCCTGCGCTCGCCAGGGCAGCGCCAATTCCTCTGCTCGATGGCCGCTTGCCCTCTTCTTCCGGCAGGGAACCACTCGATATCCTCTTCCATGGCTCCTCCTTACGGTTGTTCCAGCTGGTGCGAGTGGTTGGCCCTTGCTTCTTCGTAAGACTATTGGCTTTGACTAATGTTGATGTAGGCTCGGGCACTGGTGGTGGTCTCCGCATGGGCTGGAAGCTATCGGTCTTCCTCTCGTCATTATATGACTCAGACGACGGAGGTCGGTTGGCAAGCTGTCTTTCCAAATCATAGGGAGCTTGCCGAGGGCTGTCAAAGTTGTGGACTCGCTTGCCATTGGCGTCTAGCAATGTCATCAACTCGCGCTTGGCCTTGTAGAACTGCTGCTTTCGCTCCGTTTCACGTCTGTGCTGCTCAGCTCTAGCCTCCAAGAGCGCTTGTTGCTGGTAGTATGGCAGTTTCTGGAAATCTTGCTGCAGCATATTTCCTTGGATGATTGCCTGAACTTCCGGTTGTCTGGCATCGCCATCGTTGGGCAGATTGAGCAGCTGCGCCGCCTTCTCTGGCAGCAACAGGCTGCCATCAGATCTCATGGTCGAGGGAGAACCAACATCTTGGTCTTGCACTCGCTGCCTCGTAGCGTCGTCCATAGCATTTGCGCCGAACGTTGCCTTGGAGAATGGCGAGGTTGGAAGAACATATGGTCCAAGACCAGCACTTTCCGGTGGCTGCGGCATGTCTCCCGGCACTCGTACGAAGAGCTTCAGGTCGCCGGTAGGGCTCGCCATTTTCGATCGCACATTCATCAGCATGTCGTCAGAAAGGCCTTCTTCATGCTCAATCTTGCCTGGCGCCGTGATGTGTATGGACAGATCGGAAGTCTCAGGCACACCCAGGTTGAAACAAATCACCGTCTTTAGCTGATCCGCGGTCTCGACTTCAGTAATGTCGATGAGACGGTAGTTCCAGCCATCTGGCGTGACGAAGATATACTTTTTGTCGCCTTCTCGAGCCTGCGGCCGACCTCGTGGTACTGCAGGAACACTGTCGCTGGAGTCAGCACTCAAGTGATGCTCTTTCCTCGATATTGGTCGCTCGTTCAATGAAATATCGGATGTAGCAGCTCCACCTTTGGCGCCATAAGGATGGCGTATAAGACCCGGACTGACAGGACCATGCTCTTCATCCGGCGATGGATGATCGTCTTTCCTGCGATTCCGTCTGAACTTTTCCCACAAGCCCTTATGCTCTTTAGCACTCGCAGGAGTATCCCGACTGCTGCCTCGCATGCTGCTATCCGTAGGTGGAGGTCTCGACCCATCGTGTCCATTTCTCCTGTCACCGGAGTGGTCGTCTCCAGCACTCTTGTTAATATCAGTCTCACTATTCGAAGAGAGACCTGCGTAGAACCTGCCG
This sequence comes from Mycosphaerella arachidis, assembly GCA_001297265.1. Taxonomy (NCBI): domain Eukaryota; kingdom Fungi; phylum Ascomycota; class Dothideomycetes; order Mycosphaerellales; family Mycosphaerellaceae; genus Mycosphaerella; species Mycosphaerella arachidis. The sequence continues at coordinate 32,326 of LIHB01000123.1, forward strand.
GTGTTTGAAGACAAGAGCTGTGGGACGTTCGTGTCTGAGCTTGGCCCACGATAGTGACTTGAGCCGCTAGGGAAACGAGTGTGACCAGAATTCGAGCTTGGACGAGCGTGAATTGGGCCTGGACTTTGCTGTGGACTCGCTCTGAAGTTCTGATTCGTCGCGCTCAGATCGCCAGTGCTACCGCTAGGAGAAGCGTGCCTGTGCATCTCGGTCAGATTGCGCAGAGCCGAGCGTGAGTGATCGGCTCTTTCTGTGTCGTTCACCGAATTGGTGAGTGAGTCCAACGTGACAGATCTGCTACCAGGTACCTTGCCAGGATGTGCAGGTATAGGCAAGCCGTTGCTGGGAGAGTTTTCTCCGCCATCTGCAGTATGAGGTGTCGATCCAAAAGCGTCGTTCCTCATGAGGTTGGGCGAGCTTTCCATGCCACTTGCATCGGTGCCTGCACTCTTTGTGTACTGAATGGAATCGCGCCGAGCTGTGTTGTGCAGCGGGAGACTGGTGGTACTGCTTGCTGCTGCTGTGGAAGGTGTCGCCGCACCACCGTTCCTGACCACATCTCGAACCAGTTTCCGGAGCCTTCGCCCCTCCTCGCGCTCCTTATTCTGGTCCCATACTACTCCATTAGCCGTGCACATCCTGGCAACTTGAGGAAGTAATGTCGTAGGAACAAAGCCCATGTTGCGATTTCCGTTCCGCCCACCAATGTCAAGAAACTGCGTACCATGCACATTCAACTGCTGCATCGCGGACTGCCACTCCTTTGAGAATGCATGAGCTTGCAGCCAGATCTGGACACGCTCGGCTGGCCAGTTATGATCGTGTGGTGAAGCTGGGATTTCGCCAGAGGAGGAATGGTCGCGATTCGACGCAGAATCGTTGTTCTGAGACAGAGGTTGGCTGAATGCTCCCCTGCTCGCATCTGCAGGGGAAGTGTGTTGCTCCGTCTCTTTCGCAGGTAAGATCAACGTCTTCTGACGGCCTGCCGTCGGTGTAGGCGGCGGCATGCTATTCTGCTGTGGAGGCACAAACTGCGATTGTGGAGGTAGCTGCTGTTGAAACGGAATGTTGCTGTAGGTGTGGCTTTGGTTGTGGTTGTACCATGTTCCCGCATCTTGCTGCCTGTACGTGGGCTCGTTTCCATAGTGCTGCCAAGAATCGTTTGTCGAGGTAAAGTCCTGCGACTGGCCTCTATAATAGCTCTGATGCGTAGAATGGGCTGGTGGCCGCGATGGCATAGAAGTGGGAGTATGCAGAGGAGGTATACCCACACCCGGCCCAAAGCTCCCTCCATCCGGAATGTACGTCGCTGACGTCAACGGAGCATTGTCGTTCAGTGGTGGTAGGTTCGCGTATTCAAAGTACAGACTAGGATCGTACGCTCGTGGTTCCCGCGGCTGGCTCTGCGGTGGTGGTGGCGGCGGATAGGCAGCTTGATGGGCGCGGTTCCAGTAGGTATTGGGCTGCCCTGGAGGCGGAGGGACCAAGGGTGCATGCTGCTGAGTTGCGCTCATGGGCATGCGTGGTGGCGGCGGTGGGAAGGCCATGCCAGGTTGAGGCTGCGGCTGCTGCAGTGGTGGCGGCGGAGGAATGTAGCCCTGTCCTGCTCGCTGCGACTCCGAGACATGGCGAGCGCCAGGCAGTGCCCACTGAGACTGTTGCATCGTGGTTCCCGGCGTAGACGGCGTGAACCGTCCTTGGTTCATGCTCGGGTCAGCATCAGTATGCGCTCGCGGCCGTGGCGAGGTGGACGATGGAGGAGTCGATGTGACGGACGGGTAGGGCGAGTGCGAAGCCCCTTGAGGCCCTTGAGGGCGCAATAGCGATGTCGCGTGGGCAGTCAAGGTATTGGTAGCGGGGACGTCGTGCAGCAGCACGAGCCCAGCGTTGCCGTTGCCAGGAACCAGCAACTGATGCGCACCACCGAGGTGAAGATGCGCCGGCGTCGATCGGGGAGCTTCGTCGGGCGTGGATGTGTTGCTGCTGGATCTCGGACGGCCCGCGTGCATACCACGCTGCACTGCCTGACGCTCCGATCAAGAGGCACCAAGATTCCAAGCGTGCAGATGCTGCCAATGCGGTGTGCTCGACCGGGCTCACATCATCGCCGCGGGCCGTACTGATGGATATAGTATGTAGGCTATGCTGCTCCAGAACTTGTTTCTGTGCCTATGCAGTATCCTCCATCCAAGCTCTTCACCTTCACGCATGCCCCGATCGACTTCTGCCTTTTTTCCCTGTCGCCGCGACGACAAGTGCTATCCTGGTCGCGGCTCCAAACGAGAGGTGGGTGGAAGAGTTCCCGCGCTTCGACATGCGCTAGAGTAGCTCCAGCGGCACTTCTCGTCCGGCGTTTCTTATCGCGTCAACAACTTATCAAAGACCAACAGCCAAGACGACCAGGGAGATCACGCTGACGATGAGGTCGCAGTGCTACACCAACAGGCATGATATGCCACATCATGGACGGTAGAGGGAAATGATGGCTTCAGCCTCCAATACGGTCAACGGCGTCACCGAGCGTGTTTCAGTGTGTCTTCAAACAGCGCCCAGCCCAGTCTTTCGCTTGTGCGACGGCAACGGCTGGAGCGACCATGTCGTGTTCTCGCGACACCGCATCCGCTGGGACCAACCACTACACCTCCTCCAGGCGGCCTCTTTTTCCACATCTCACGCAGGCCATCGTGAGTAACGCCCGGCTTGTGCATCCATTGGGCGGCACCGTACCGAAGGACGACGATCGGCAGGCGACCACGCGCTGGACCGCCTCTGCCGAGCTGATGGGCGGCAGGGATCAACGACGTGCCAAGCAACGAGATGTCATCAGAGGCCACCTCAGGCACTGCAGTCTCGTGCGAAAAGTCATCATCAGATTGCAGATATGCTTCGTCGCTGACTGAGCTTATGAAAGTGTACTGGCGGTTATGTGCTAGCATTAGCTCGGCCTGAGAAGAGAAGATCGCATCATGAAGTCGATGTGCTAAGACTCCTGGGGCAGGAGTCAAAAACGTCCTCGAAGGTTATTGTGCAAATGCAATCACAACGGTAGGTGGCCTGAGGAAGGCTCTCGATCTCCTGATGTGTGACTTGGTTCCTCCTCAGCTGCGGCTAATAAAGCGCAGCGAGAACATCCAAACCTGGTCCTTAGGTCCTTACAGCAGCTTCTCGGGACTTCGAAGGACTCCAGCTCGAGTATACATTGACACGGACAGGCTCGGCGACCAACTTAATAAGAAACCTAATGAGACTGGTCCAGCTCAACATGAGCGTCTCAAATCCCGAGGCATACGATGATAGTGCGCAATCCACGCAGAAGTTTCACATCATGGATCCGTCCGGGAAATGACGAGCGGAATTGTCGTGGCACAGGATGTCACAAAAGATTGCGTTGAGATCAACCGTCGCGATGGGCGTTTGTGTATCAGCCAAAGGCGTAGATCATGGGCAATTCCAGACTCGAACTGGAATCCTTCTGCTTGACTCTTCCCTCACCATAGAATCCCGTGCAGACTGCGGTTATAAATGAGAGGTCTACACTGCGCAGCAGACATGTATAGCAGGTGCTCTACCATTGGGCTAGCTGCCCGAAAAAGAGACATCGCTGGTAAACAGTCGAGTGTGTTGAGAGCGAAGTTGACAGGATGAGCGATGTTGACAGGGAGCGATGTTGGGTTGAGAGCGATGTTGACAGGATATATCCAAGTTGCTCCAGCGGTTCAGAAAAACGGGACAATATAGCATCCACAAAACAAAGCAAAAGTGGACTCTCAAGCCCTTGCGTGGGAACAAAAAGAAGACTATCCCAGTCCAATTCCAGACTTGGGCTAGAATCCTCCTGCATAACCGACACTCGCCGCGATCACTAAGGATAACGGCTATCGACGACAAATTTGACTTTCAAAGAGGTAATGCTGCAGGCGCTCTACCATTGAGCTCGTTTCCCGAAAACAAAGACGATCGTCGCTTCGCGAGTGAGTGTAGCCCTGGGGGTATGATGGCGGCATACACCAGGACATGTAAGGACGATCTGCAATCAAAAATCAAGCTAGGCGCGAAGAACGCAGATGGACTGATGCTGAGAGGCGAATTGTTATCTTTTTGAATTGCCATGACACATGACGGGACAGGAAGTTATATCAAGACCGCAAGGTCGTCCATCCTCGCGCACCAGTCCTGCCTCAGCGCTGCACTGACGATAGTCTCACGTGCACGCCAAGACTCGTCTCGCCTATCGGCGCTAGATGGGAAATCACCGTTGTGTTTCCACCCTTCTCATCACCGTGTCTATCACCTGGACAAGGCTAGGTGTTTCAATTTCTTTGGCATACACGAACTGTCCTGCCAAATTATTCATACTCTTAGCCCATACTGGAAGTCTGTTGGCTCATCGTACAGCGACAATGGTCTTCGATACAGCAAAAAGATCCCACGATAGGACTTCAGATTCGAACTAAAGACCTTCTACCTGAGTGATCTCTCAACACTATCCGTGAAGATCGCAGCCAATAACGAGGACCTCTACCGATTGGGCAGCATTCTCTGCAGATGCTCCCAGCACTGAGCTCGTCATCCAAAAGACCATGGAGACGAGGGCGGAGCCGCGAATTGTGTAGGGCACGTGCGGCTTTGGAGGTGTGAAAATACCTTCCACGGACGAGTAGTGGTTGCACATGAGTAGAAAGTAACGATCACATTCAAGCCTGGTCAGCGGACGAGGAAAGAGGGCATCAAAAGCAGTACTGATGCACTCACTCATTATGCCCTTCCATGGTATCATCCTACCTAAAACTGCTGCCAACACAGCAAAATTCGCCAACTCCAGCAAAAGCCCAAAGCCGCCGCACACAGCAGTCCTACCCAAACGGAAAGCCCTGCGGAAATCCGCCCTGGAACGGAAATTGACCACCCTGAAACTTAAAATGGGCGCCCCCTCCACCTCCGCCCTGCCTCATGAAAATCGGTTGTCCTCCAGGTCCATGACCGAACGGACTACCCTGGAAAGGTTGCTGTCCAGCTTGCGGGTCGTTCGGATCATCGCCTCGATCGAAGCGGGCCTTAAGTTCTGGGTCAGAAAGGACTTCATACGCTTCGTTGATCGCTGACATTTTCTTCTGGGCTTCTTCCGGTGTGACGCCGTTTTTGGCTGCTTTGTCGGGGTGGTGTTGGACTGTGAGTTTGCGGAAAGCTCGCTTGATTTCTCGTTGGTCGGCGTCTCGGTCTACGCCGAGGACTTTGTAGTAGTCTTTGGTTTTGCTCCTCTTGAGGAGTGTGTGGGCCTTGTTCATCAGCTCCTGGATCTTCTGGGTGTTACCGTGTTCTTCCTTTGCTGCGTTGAGGGTTCCGATGGCAGGCTCGAATTCGTCCGCGTCGAGTTGCCGTTGTGCTTTTGAGAGGAGGGCGGGGAGGGAATGAGGGTTGTAGGTGAGGGCTTCATCGCAGAAGGGAGCGGCCTTTTTAAGGTTGTTCATTTCGGTGTAGCATTCGCAGGCAGATTCGACGAGGTCGCCGTAGAGACCGTTGGGTGCTTTGGCGTGGATATAGCCTGCTTCGCGATGCGCTTTGATGTCGTCCTTGACCTCCTGGAGGAGGCCAGGGTCTTCGCCTTGTGGTATGAGGAGCTTTACGGCGGAATTGTATTGTCGCTTCTCTTTCAATGTCTTGAACTTCTTCAATGTTCTGTCGATTGCCTTTTGCGACTTTCGCAGTTGAGAGCATGCCTTGTTGTCTGGGTCGTTGTGGAGGCATTTCGATACCGTCGTGATGCCTTTGTCTGTTTCGCCGAGAGAGTAGAAGGTCATGGCTGCTATCTGCAGGTAGGGTTCCTTCAGGTTGGAGTTGATCTGCAGGACATGGTTGAGATCTGCCAGAGCCTCGACGATCTCGCCCTTCTCGAGTCTGCACCTCGCTCTCCGTTGTCGCAGCTCCAATGCTGTGCCTGCCACCAGTATCGCCGTGCCCGCATTCGTGACGCATCCCTCCCAATCACCTGCATTCTCTGCCTCGGCCGACAATTTTTCCGCGCCTTCTGCCTCCTCTAGATCTAACCAGTCCTGCGTGCCCTTCTTCCCCGCTGCGACATAGTCCGCCTTGGCTCCCTTCCAGTCGGCATTGCGACTCCGGATCTTCGCGCGTTGTGTCAATGCTCCCTCGAATCCCGGCTTCAGTTTCAAGACCTGATCAAAGTCGCGACTAGCTTGCTGGTTCTTGCCCAGCGACAGATATGTTGCACCTCGTTTGAAGAATGTGAGGTAATTGCTAGGGTCCTTCGAGATGGCGGCGTCGAAGTATGTGAGGGCATCTTGTGCGTTGCCTTGGGCGAGGTTGGCGTTGGCGGTCGCGATTAGTTGCGAGACGGGAATGTCCTTGTCGATGTCGGCCGGCGATAGCGCGAGTGCGCCAGGTACCGTGGATAGGCACAAGGCTCCAAGAGCCAGCGAGGATAGTCGAAACTTCATGGTGGTAGCATTGGGTGATGATTAGGTGGAGTTGATTGTGTTGCAGGAGGAGTGCGAGACATGTATGGTAACTGCAAGTTGCAAGTTGTTCATTTCACACCTGTGCGACACTCGCGATCGTCTCCAGCTGTTCGCTTCGGGTGACCCTTGCCGCCGCGTCAATGACGTTGCAGCCGTCGCGTCATCAACCTTGCGGCGAACAATCTTGCAGCATTGAGCATTCACTTGCATGAACTGTGCTTTCACATGCCTCACCGACTGTCGGAAGCTGGCGGACGTCGTGTAGAAGCATTCATCGCAGACCTTGCTTTCACAACTTCGCCACAGAACACCCACTCTGTATCAGGTACAGAGTGACACGGCATACGCGACACCTGAGCTCATGATCATACGACACACGACATACCTCGAACTACCCCAGCAGATCTACCTTCGACCTTCGCCATATTGACCTTCTCGTACCTTCATAATGTCCTCACACCGCCTACGAATCGACGGCCAAATCTTTCGAGATCCGCAGAACCGCCAAATCACACTCCATGGCATCAACATAGCGGGCGACAGCAAGCTCCCAGCAACACCCGACGTCCCATCGCACGTCTCCGAACATTTCTTCGATGGCGACACTGTTTCATTCGTGAATCGACCTTTCCCTCTTTCAGACGCACATTCCCACTTCTCCCGACTGCGAAGATGGGGCTACAACACAATCCGATACATCTTTACATGGGAGGCGCTGGAACATGCTGGACCTGGAAAGTACGATGATGACTTTATAGCCTTCACAATCAACGTGCTACGGATAGCGAAAGAGTATGGCTTCTATGTATACATGGATCCGCATCAAGATGTCTGGAGCAGGTTTACAGGAGGTAGTGGAGCGCCCATGTGGACGCTGTACGCGTGCGGCTTTGATCCTCATAAGTTCTTGGTGACGCAGTCGAGCCTGGTGCAGAACATGTGGCCGAAGCCTGCAGAGTTCCCGAAGATGGTCTGGGCGACAAACTACCAGCGGCTGGTTGTGCAGACCATGTTTACGCTGTTCTTCGCTGGGCGAGACTTTGCACCGAAATGTGTGATAGATGGGAAGAACATCCAGGACTATTTGCAGGAGCATTTTGTTGGAGCGTGTCAGCATTTGGCGCAGAAGATACACGACGCGGGCGATCTTGAGGGCGAAGTTGTGATAGGATACGAGAGCATGAATGAGCCTAACAAGGGCCACTTTGGACATCCAGACTTGAACACGATCCCTAAAGAGCAAAACTTGCGGAAATGGACTACACCGACTGCATTCCAGGCCATGTTGACGGGAGCAGGAAGGGCAGTCGAGATCGAGACTTGGGACTTTGGGAGTTTTGGGCCGTACAAGAGCGGGACGGAACTTATTGATCCCAAGGGCACAACAACGTGGCTTGATCCAGCCACTTGGGACGACACGAAATATGGCTGGAAACGAAGTCCGGACTGGAGGCTTGGAGAGTGTGTCTGGGCACAGCACGGCGTCTGGGATCCCTCAAAGGACGAACTATTACTACCTCAATACTTTGCAAAGCGGCCCAATACAGGCGAGTGCCTGGACCAGGATGTGTGGACGAACAGCAATTTCATGGATTTTTACCGCAGATATCGGGATGCTATCCGGATTGTTTGGCCAGACAGCTTCATGCTACTACAATCAACACCCTTTGAGATCCCTCCAGAAATCAAAGGCACGAAAGATGATGACAAGAATATGATTTTCGCCTCCCATTTCTACGACGGTATAACACTAATCACGAAGAAGTGGAACAAGGTCTGGAATATCGATGTGCTAGGCGTACTGCGTGGTCGATACTCATCACCAGTATTTGCTATCAAGTTGGGAGAGACTGCAATTCGGAACTGCTTCAAAGACCAGCTGACCGCCATACGGAAAGAAGGCATCGACAACATGGGCGTGCATCCATGCTTGTTCACCGAGATTGGCATTCCTTACGACATGGACGATAAGTACGCATACAAGACTGGAGACTATACTTCACAATCTGCCGCCATAGACGCCAACTTCTACGCTGTCGAAGGGAGTGGTGTTCAGGGTATGGCGTGGTGGACTTATGCCGTCGGCAACAACCACTACTGGGGTGATAACTGGAACGGCGAAGACCTATCGATATACTGCATAGAAGACAAATCCCTATCAGGACCCTACGCCGAGAACGGCAGCAAAATCTCCCTAGACCCCTCAAGCCCGTCATATTCCGAGTCACACTCAGACTCGAATGCACCTGTCACACCCAGTAGCCTACAGAAGACGCTATCAGTCGAAGGCATGGAGACGTCGATCCGCGAAGAGAAAAAGGGATACCGCGCTGCAGAAGCCTACATCCGACCTAATCCTGTCATGGTCCATGGTACTATCCAGACCTACGGCTTCGACCTCAAGAATTGCATCTTCAACCTCAACATCACCGCACCGAACTCGACTCCCACAGACCACCCAAGTGAGATCTATCTACCTGAGTACCACTTTCCCCAGAACGATGGCAGAACCCATGTCGAAGTGAGTGGCGGCAAGTGGGAGATTAGGATCATCACTGTTGGACCTGAGAAAGAAGGTGCAACGCAGCAGATTTTGAGATGGTGGCATGGTGAGGGTGAGCAGAAGATCAAGATCACGGGCGTGAAGAGGAAGAGAGGACAGGTCGGTGATGCCGGTAGCGAGGGTCTTATGCCTGAAGACTCTTACCTTGAGACGTATACGAAGAATTGTACGATTATGTAGCGATGGCATAGCGGGATCACGAGTGAATGTGTTGTCTTCGGCCTCCTTCAGGCAGAAGAACTCGGCACAGACTCATCACAATCACAATGTTTCGGAATATTCCGCACCGAAAGGTACATCCCATGTGCGTGGAGCCATGCAATAGCACCTCGAGCGCATGTGTTCTAGCTTTACAGAGCGGTAGCAATCGGAGGCCGCCAGCATAGAAGTATAGAATATCACAATACTCCGTACGGCTCTTCGAGCACCTGCACGGAGATTATCGAGCAGCGAGTCTTGAACAGCTTCGCGGCAGAACTCCTGGGATAGTAGTGCAAGATTAACAGCCCTGTCCTGCATATGCGATCAATATGTATGCCCAAGTCGACGATCCCATGGAACCGTGGCCAATCCGACAACGTTCGATCACATGTGTTCGAAGACGACTCTCGTGGACTTTGATCAGATGCTTCGGCAGAACTGACTTCAGATGCGCTTGAGCATTTGTCTGGCGCATCTGACTAGTGTTGACATGTGTCTAGGAGTTCTGCCTGCGGTACCTCATTCGACTCGCGTATCAAAAGGTAAGCTCGCGAAGTAAGCACTCTATGGAATTGTTAATCATCAATTGAGGAGACAACCAAGAAAGGAGACGACGTACAAGAGTCTAGATCTGGTGGTCGTCGAGCATGTTCGTCTTGGAACTTCTCGTAAAAATATGGACCGTCGACGAATGGGCGGAATGTGCCAATACGATGATGTCCATAGACAGCAGCGAGCTTAGTATATGCAGGAACGAGGACAAAGCGTGCCTGGTTCCTATTCTTGGTTTCAATACCCAGGAACTGACTTGTTAAGGCATGCGCGACAACCAGGTCCTCCATGCGGAGACATGTGATCCCAGGAGTCTATGCTATGGCAATCCAAGCATCAGTCAAGCTACTTTACGCGTCCGGCCCGACGCGATAATTTCGTTCTTTTGAAGCGCCGATAAAGGCCCCTAACTTAGCTTAATCAACGACACCCGAGCCATTTAGGTTATACACATGTCTGCAAAACCGCACAGTTATACGTGCAGAACCTGAGGTGATGGCCCTTGGTCAGTCAGCCCTGGTGGTTTACTACTGCAGCGACTCGACACCTCCACCAAAACAGCACCTATCCAGGCGCACCTAAGCGGTTGCGTCAATTTTCTTTCGGACCATCAAGCTCATGGTGGCTGCACAGTATGGGTCATGTCTTGTGTCTTCCGCGATGAAGGCAATTCTGTATCTCTGAAGCCACTCTCAAGACTCGACCTTGCATAGATCACAGAGAGTCGGAATCGGCCTTTCATACATGGACTGGACTACATATATCGGCATTCCCATGACCGATTGGCCCATGTTCGATGGTCTCCCAACCTTAATGGGATCCAACGGCGAGCCGACCGACGACGAATGTCGCTGCATGCATTGCAACAAGTCCGCTTTCGCTACCGTTCACAGACGAGGCACGTGCTTTCTTTTTCGCCCCGCGAACCAGAAAGAAGCAATAATCTTGTACAGGGTATCTACGCATTCCAAAAGAAAGTGCCAGCTGCACAAGTATTCACCAGCAGTCCATAAGCCTTTCCAAATTGGTACCCATCCCACCTCATATGCTTTCACTTCAGCTGCTCACGAACCCTCAATCACTCTCCCGATCACTATTTGGCGCACTCGGACCCTCCAGCCAAGTCATCCTCTGCGTCAAACTCAATTCACTCAACCTCTTCTTCTCTTCGTCACTGACTTCCTGATCTGACAATCGCTTTGCAACCCTCTGCTGCCATCGCGCTTGCGGTAGATCTATGGAAGATTTAGGCGATGCGACTTCGGTTACGTCCTCTAGGCGAGCTGCGCTGGTCGGAGCGGAACGGCGGAGTTTGTCATTCGGATCTTCATAGCTGCGCTCCGCTGACCGCGCTCGCTGACGTTGGCGACCCCGGCTCTGTTCCCGAGCTTGCTTGAGAACTTTTTGCGCTCCGCCCTCGGCTGCGATGCGTTGGAGGAGATGGGATTCGGCTGGATGGTCCGGGTCGGGGAGAAGATTGGCAGGTTGGAAGTCTTGGGTTGCGATGTCTTCTGCTAGAAGGGCGGAGTCATGCTTTGAAGTACTTGGGGTAGTCGTGGCCTGTTGCGGAGGAGTGGAGGCACCGCTGTTATTTGAAGTGAGTGCATTTGCTGCCATCCGCGCCGCGATGCGGGAAACTGCAAGTTGTGGTGTTATGTGCTCTGGCAGTCGTAGTGAAGACTGGGAGGCGATCGGGCTGGGAAGGATTTGGTTTGTCGCGGCATTTGCGGTACTCCAGCCTTGACCGTACACTGGTTGTGGAGATATGTTTTGGGTGGCCAGGTCATCTGCCGTAGCTGGGTTGTCGTCTTGTGTTCCATCATCTCTTCCTTTGGCTTGCAGGCTTATGACTGGACGTGCTACTGATACTTCGCTGCTTGGTCGACTGGATGAAGTCGAAAGCCCAGCTTGAGGCGAGAGATATTCTGTGCTAGTGCCATTCGAGGAACCGTGTGCGGAGTCCCTTTTACTTGACACGCCTGGCTGAACAGGTGCCCATTTGTTCAGGTCCAAGGAGTTCCTCCACGATCTTCGCTTTTGCTTCTTGTCATTAAGTAAGAGTGCAGGTGTCGTTGGAGTATTGGGTGTCAGGATTGCTTGTGCATCATCGTCAAAGTCCTCGTGGAACAGCTTCTCTACTTGGCTTCCTAGTGGCAGTGTGAGAGCACTTTGCTCTAACAGCTTCTTGGTAGTTTCTTCTCGAGATGCAGCGTGACCCATTTCTTGAGTAAGCCAAGATTGTTGGGCTTACACGGATCTTGCTATCAGGAGGCGGCACTTCGTGTACCACCTATTCCTTCAATGCGTTGAGATCGGGACTCGCCCGGTGTGACGTGACCGGCAGCCGTGACCTAGACTTGGTACTAAAGGAAGAACGACCTTCGTAAGAGATAAGAGCAGTTGCCGACATCATCGTTGTGGTTGACTGACTGAACTGCCCGCATGTCTCAAGGTAAAATATCGGGATACTTGTAGTTGGCGTCTAGGATGAACCTGGCTGCAAGCTAACATGAGCCTATATTTAACCAGAACCGAAGACCTCTCTCATTGCAACATCTCCAACAAGTTGGGGAGAGCATGGCTCGCCAAATGACGTGGTGATGGTTCAGGTCTTGCATTCAATCGTCCAAATTGTGTTAACCTGTGTATTTTGCGTGGCTTCCTTCGTACCCCAAAGCCCGCCAGATTTCGTGCCTTACCGGCTCGAACACCTGCTGTTTCAAAGATTGCGTTACTAGCCGAGCTTGCTGTCTCATGATGATTTCTTGCTGTGCAGAGACTTCTTCAAATCTACACCCGTTACATCGCTTTGAGGTTTTCTCGCCTGCTTTTGCTGAAACGCGTCTGTCTTCGTTTGGTGAATGCTTCCTCTCCTTCCAAGCGCGGTACTCACGAGAAGCCGATCGTTCTTCGAGTTCCCCTCGCTGAATTGCAGGTTCTTGAAATCGTCTTTGGATGCGTGCCTTTCATCTCTGTGGTCGGTTGGTCCTTCTTTCTCGTCATCACCATCGTAGCTGGGCGGCTCTCTGCAGGCCGCGAAGGAAAATTCTTCCGCGTCATTATCAAACTCGCATTCTCGCCAGCCAGCAGTGTAGTATTGGAATGCCGGCTCTTTCAATATGTTCGGTTTCGACTTCAAGGCCTTGACGTGCTGAGGTTCTTCGGCTGACAACTTATTGCCCATAACTCGCAGGTTGATGATGGCTGATGTCGCGTGTTGTTGGTGGGGATGGCTTTGCGCTCGCAAGTCCTACTGTGCTAGACAGTGTAATCGGCCATGAGCGCAACAAAGGTTTGTTATCAGGCCTTCGTTGCTATTTGAAACACACCATTGCAACGCGTCGTGGGAAGTCTGCTTGTGGAGGACTGGGGTCTTGCGAGATGCTGAAACGCCCGCGAATACCGCCGTCTCGAGGGCTGAGAAACAACACATTCTTCGGAAAAGTGCTGCCTGATGGGTTATGTGCTGACAGTCCCCGTGCGCTTCAGACTGTCACCGTCGCGGGAAGAAGGCGATCCTCAAGGCTTCCATCTGTACACCTAACTTTCGCTGTTGAAGTCTCAGGTTTGTCGTAGTGCTGCGTGAAGTCGTATTCGATACTTGATACTTTCATCAAGAACTCCTTCAACGCTTGCTTGTCGTGGTTGAGCTCTTTGATGATACCAAAGAACTTGTCCGTTTCCATGACAGTCCAAGGATCGCTTTTCCGCACTCGATCACGATTCTTGATGCTTCTTGCATCGACATACTTCAGAAGATCTCTCTTCTGACGTCGGCATAAGTCTGCACGATTTCTTCGCCTGCTTTCCCTTCGTAGTAGCCGATCAGACAGTCTGCCAGGCCGCCAACGTCCAGACAAGCAGTCATACAGCCATAACCACCCATGGGTGCTGAACAAAGAGAACCTGAGTGTTGCAATCTCCACCTTATCTTAAAGAGATTAACTAAATCTCTCTAAGTACAAAGCAGCTCAGGTGTGAAAGGAATGACTTGGATATATAATCTAGTTAGTAAGATAGTAGAATAAGAATCACCCTTTCTACAATCAACAATGGGGTTGTTGACGTGGGCCGCGTCAGCTGCGAGTAGGATTCTGCCGACCTTGAAGGAGGGCACGCATCGGTTGTGGATGTTGTACATGTTAGTCTTCTCAATATGATACTCGTCCGGGTCCGAAGCCACGACTAGAGAACGATGATGTCCTGGCGTGGATCCTCAAAATGAGGGCCGTAGGTATGAGTGCCTGAGAACACAAAAGGTGGTCAAGATATAATCTGATCGAATGCAACAAGTCTTGGACCATAATGGAACTGGCACATACCTCGGAACTTGGCGAAACCATCAGCGTCCGCTAGACAGTGTCACCCGGCACGAATGCACGACCCGAACGTCAACCATGGGACATCTCGAAGAACAAATTCCTATTGATGAGCGTGATGAGATTCTGCTACCGAGTTCGCATGCTTCCACGGGTTCGAGGAGCCTTGGCAACTGGTATAGTCCAGCCACAGTCGGCTTCCGAGACGCGGAGTGCCCAGAGCGACCATCTTTGTCGGTCTAGCCCACACGTTAGCTCGAACTATGTACTGTCAGGTGTCCAGCTTCATCCAGCACTCTGACGGGCGACGACCGGCTCAGTGATCTTGCTCAACCTTCAGAAGTACTGGATCCGTGTCCGGCAGGCCTGATCATCGACAAGAGGATTTTTGCCTGCGTTGCAGAAGCAGACGTTGACCAGCCTGGGGCTCAATATTCACCTCGCCTACAGCAAGCTTCCCTTCTAAACTACTTGGCAGCACCATAGCGCTTGTTCTGGAAGCTCTCGAACAACATGACAGCCGCATGATACTTCCACTTTCGGAATGGCAATCAAGCCTAAGCACAGAAGTAGTGCGCTGTGGCTGCCACATGTCTGCGCTACCAAGACTTCCATACCGAAGTTTCCTTGGTATGCACTTTGTGGCTTGTTCTGCTGCAGCTGATGTTGCGCTTAAGAGGCGTCTGGCCGCGGTGCATAGAGTATAACATCTCTCAAGGCCCCCAAGGCGTACAGGAGGTATCCACACATCAACAACCCTGCATACAGCGCCACCATGAATCTCCTACACTTCTGGTCGCTGGCAGTACTGCTTGCTTCACCTTCCGACGCAGCACAACTTTGCGGCGCCACCGGCCTCTCCAAACAGCTACCCTATTTCACATCCTCATCCTCCAGCCTCAACTACGCAGCGGCGTGCGGTAAGCACTGTGCCGCTGATAGCAAATGCCAAAGCTATGCTATTGGCACCAACCTTTGTCTGCATTACAAAGTACCAGTGTAAGCCTTGCCTACGCCGATCTTCTCGCGCGCAGCTGACAGTTGTGTAGATCGGGCCTGTTCATAGCATCGTCGTCGAGTCCGTGGAAGCTGTACGATAGAATTTGTGCACCATATGTCGCCCCTGCCCCGAGTCCCGGGCAGGACACTTCTCCCAATTCTCCTACCGATGCGGTGCCAGCCCCCACTGGGACGGCCAATGCAGATGTGTACAACGGCGGTGTTGTCACAGCTGGTGCCTTAGCCACTACAGACAGTCCTCCACTGCCCTCAAGCGACGTTCAATTCCCAACAGGCGACAAGAGCTTCACCGTCACTTACACATATCAAGACGATCCTCTACCCACCATCGAGGCCATGGGCACAGCACCGGCTCCGGGCCTCCCAATGCCGACCTCAGGCCTACCAAACCTACCCTGCGTGATCGATCCTAGCTCCACCAACAGCCAGTTCAACATCCTGGGCTCGAACTTCGTGCCGCTTGTCAGCGCCGCTGGGAACAAGCTCCAGCCTCTGCCAGCTCCCACTTCAGAAGCCCAAGCCAATGCCATGGGTCCTCCTGACTCGGTCGTGCTACCTGCTTTCTTCTTTCAGAAGTCTGCTAGCGCACCTGCTGGCGTCTACGATCTTGTCATGGCCGGTAACAAGCTGCAGTATGTTGCGAAGGCGGCCAATGGAGGACTTATCCTGACCTCGGCATCAACCGGCGCCACTGCGAAGAACGTCAACGGACAATCAATCGTGACCTCGATTTTTAGCATCGACTGCAAAGGGCGATTCAGCGTCAAGCAGGGCAACACGGCTTACACCTGGGATATCGCTGCCAATGGCCAAAGCACCTCATTCACCCCGGGTCTTTCTTCTTCGAATAAGACCATGGTCGCCTACTCGCTACAAATGAAGACCAAGCCTTCTCGCAAGCAACGTCGCAGTATCTACACCGATGGCGCAGCCCCACGATGCCCAAACACCCCACCAGACTTGATAGCGAAAGTGTTCCCTGGCGCTCGCGGTCTCGCTCCAAATGGATGTGGTGCAGCCAACGGCGTCGACTTCGTGCCTGACTTCAGTTTCGGCAAGTGCTGTGATGGCCATGACAACTGCTTTGACGACTGCGATAAAGGGACGTTCGAGGGCTGCAATGACCAGTTCCACAGCTGCATGCGCGGTCAAGGCTGTGATTACCTCAATCACTGGTACTCGTTCGTGCCATACCTTTCCTGCTTGAAAGCAGCCGACTTCTATGCTTGGTCCGTCGGCACTTCCATCGGCCGCGACGCCTTCAAGGCTGCGACCGAAGAGCGATGCAAATGCTACTGCAAGGACAACCAAGCCATTTGCATGCCTGGCGGTAGCGCGCGATGCACCAACCTCTTCACCAGCGACGCCTCGAATTGCGGTGCTTGCGAACGAACCTGTTCCGCCAAGTCCGTATGCAGGACTGGCACCTGCTCTTGTCCGAACGACCAATGCGGCGACCGCTGCGTCAGCCTCAAGGACAATCCAAACAACTGCGGCAGATGCGGCCACAGATGTGGAACAGGAGAAGCATGCTATCAGGGACAGTGCTACCTCCCACCTCCAGACAAATGCGCCCCAGTTGAGGGTTTCTCCGACGGCGGTAGTCCGCAGACCTGGCAAATTACCGACAAGAAGAACGATGGCTTCACCTGTCCCATCTGTCCATATTACACGGGAGCACCTACTGACACCTGGAAGATTGCGAAGGATGGCTACGGCGCAATCGGCACTACAGTGCACATGTGCCCTGACACCGACTACGATCTGTCCTTCCAGACTAGGCACGGCGATGGCATCAACGTCAACTCTTGCAAGATGAAGTACAAGTTCGGCAACAGAGATTGGTCGTCCCTGCAGGGTGTCCCGACAGGTGGACCGACGTATGAGAAGTACACTGGAAGTCCGAACTACCGCATTCCTCGCTTCCAGAAGGGTGAGGGAGGGACTACGCTGAATGGATTGAGTCTGGACGTCCCGTTCCAGGCGTATATGACTTGCGACGGCGAGACGTTTGCTATGGCGATTAATTACTTCTCCCTGGTGCCGGCGTCGTGAGGTGTATAGCTATGAGAGATGATGTTGAAATGCGAAATGATACCACATGTTGAGTTGAAGTCTCGAAAGCCCCTTGGTGATTCCAGCCAGCCAATAACCACTTACTGATGGGTCAATCTGACTTACCGTTTCGATGCCAAGACCTTTGGATTGCATGTCAAACAGATCATTTCATACGACTTCAAAAGAACTAATGCTTCATACGGAGGGGCCGAGCGTACGATACCCGAGCGGCAACGTACACGGGCGATTAAAGGAATCCGAATGTGGACAATAGGGTACCTTTGGTCTCTTTTACCGGGATCTTACTGACAACTCTCAGACGATGGCATGTACGAGGACGTGAAAGTGATGAAGGCTGCACACAGTGGGTTGTTCAGTATTGATGATCCAACTGGGTTTGATTGCAGCTCTGGCAATTGCACCTGGCCAGTATACAGCAGTCTCGAAATATGTTCGAAATGTCGCAATGTTTCTTCAGAGGTGATGTCTGAATGCGACGGCGACGGTTTTGAACAGACTACGCACCGTTGCCGATACATCACTCCTGGGTGAATATCGAGCAACGCCACTATAGCATGCGCAGCAGCCCCGATGGCCATGGGCACGATTTGGAACGCCAACACTTCTTCGCCTGATGCGTTGAGAGATCACAGTCTGGACATTGTTAGCCTGGCGGTCCTCAGACGACCCACGACCTTCTGCGGTAATCCGGAAATTCCATTCACCAAAAATCAGACCATCTGAAAATGTAGCATGGCCTGGCGCACAAAAGCTCACAATACGTCGTCACTGAATGGCAGGCTCATTCATCAGGAATTAGAGCCACAATATCTGGCGATGCCCCGACCCTGACAGAATGCTACCATTCTTATGGAACCTGCAATTCTTGGATGTTGTCGGGCCACTACCGTGTCGCTATTTATGCTGCCCTCGAGCCAAGCGATCTGCCAACAAACGTGGATTGTCCCTCATACGCCACATTGAACACATCTACTACAGCGTTATGGAACAACGCTCAGAATCACGATAACTTGCAAACCATGATGAAGGACATGTTCTCGAAGAACATCACGACCGGCAGCTCCTTCTCAGGCACGGAGTCCAAAACGAAGATTGATGCCGTCACGCAAGCCATGTACGACGGTCACGATGGCAATTTCTCCCGGGTCATGGACTCTATCGCTGCAAGCATGAAGGACCAGATCAGGCACGGGCCAAACTCGACAGAAGTTGAGGGCCAAGCTTATTACACGCAGACGCACATTCACATCAACTGGTACTGGCTGATCTCGACGATCGGCATGGTGGTACTGTCGCTCTGCCTTTCTATTGGCAGCCATGGGTGTGTCCGCCGAGAAGAGTAACACAGTCTGGAAGTCATCCAGTATGGCCGTGCTCTACCATGGTCTACAGCCGGGTGATGCCATAGATCATCGTAGTATATCAGATATGGACTCTGCCGCCGCGAGCCTATGGGTAAGCCTGGAAGAGGATGATGATGGAGTGCTTCGACTCGTCAAGCAATGAAGAGTGATGCTGCAGTCTCTGTGCTGTTACCAGAGAATTGGATTCCAACGTAGTGAAATACTTGGAGCTGCTGGTGGCGATGAAGTACTCCTCGTTTGGTGCGTACATCGTGAAGGTACGCGGCGGAGCTATATGGGATAAAAGTTGAGTGTGAGATGATACGACATATCAAGTCCATCTTATTTGACTACACCACCCGAGAAACTTGGACCGAGGACTTCGACGATACTCTCACGACAGACCACAGCCGCTGACCCAGCGGTGAAGATTCGACCAATCCGACCTACGTAATGTTCACAGCTCGCGGCTAGAATAGCGGCGGGCACAAATGTAAACTCAATGCATTGACTGGAAAAATGACCGTTGATGTTGTGAGGTGCGACTCGAGCGGTGGAGAAAAAGTCAAGGCTTTCTTCGAATGGTACAAACAGGCGTGTCGGGACATAATACTGGTGCGGTGTCGAGGACGACTTACCTTTACAGTGGCAGACGCCGTGGAGTGGGACGGCAAGATCCCTCAGGAAGAAGTTCTAGCGCAGAGCAGGTGTCTCGGAATCGATCAGCTTGGACAGGAGATACGAAATGACTGGCAAACCGACCTGGATTGGCAGTGTGTCTGGCAGCTTTACCGTAGGCCTGGGTGGCTGGAGGTATTCCTGGCAGAGGAGGCTTTCACGGCTATGAGGCTGTGGATGATTTGTTGGAGCTGATAAGGGCTAGATATGGTAGGAAGTGGTTTAACTTCGAGTCTAGCGATCCATAGTATTTGAGCTTTGTCCCGATACCGCATAACAAGATACTGACCGCTGGCTAGAGGTGTCGACACAGCTACCGAATAGTGCCATTCCTCTTCACTTGCTCACTGGGCACGAACGGCAGAATCTCATATACAGACCTCTCTGCCCAGTGCAGATGAACCTTCACCACGCACAGAATCTGCTACTCGATGTATGGCTCCACGACGCGAATCTGAGCACCAGACCGTCTGTAACAGTAAGTCGAGATGTTCGATGAGAGATAAAGGCTTGGAGCCAGAGATGTCTTATTAGACTCTGCGAATGCGGACATGCCGAGGTAGAAGTGATCCAATGTCCAGTACTGCCGGCAAGCCATGTGGTACATACCTGTGGCTTCAACGCGTATCTGCCGATCCACCAGATGCATGAGCGGAATCGTGGTATAGACGGGGTAGAAGTCGATCCAGCCCTTAATTTCTGGCAAGCTGACGGCGTATCGTAGATCATGTTGCAAAGCTCAACTGGGAGCGATAGAAGTTTTGCAGCCATGCTGTAGAGTTTAGTCGTCAATCCGCGCGCGAGTCTCGGCAGAAGTCTGAACTAGAGGTTCCAGATTGACCGGGCGTCTAACTCGTATTGTGCGGTCTAAGTCTCACAACGAAGTGGTCGTCATTTCACGACTGAAAATTTTCTCATAAGCTTCAGTGTCACTCCGGACTCATGGGCAAGATCCAGATACCAAGCTGCTCACAGACAGTAGATTGCGGCAGGCTTACCAGCCACCGCCATCCACGCCCTTCATGAATGATAATCCATCTTGACTCCACACTTCGGCATCTTCCCAATGATCTTCGCATAATCCGCCCTTTCCAACTTCTCTTCCTGAGTACTTGGCTTGACCAAAAATTTCTCCTGCAGGTCACACTTCCAAGCAAACCATGCCTTTTGCTTTGCATCGGCCCGGTTTGAACCCATCATGATTTCGACAGTCACGAGCGTATTTATATTGAAGAATGTACGCCACTCTTGCTCCGAGCCGCTCAGTGGCATGCAAGCTTCGTTGGAGATACAGAGCCTTTTGAGATTAGGAAAGCTGCGAGAGATTTGCTTGAATTCTAGGGCTTCCCAGATGTTGCGGACATGGAGAGTCTCGACTAATGTGGCCTGATGTGGATACAAAACTCGAGTCGCAAAGTCGTTGCACCATGTGAAGGGAATGTCAAAAGTATAGCTGAGGTATGGTAGACGCCAAGCTTCGTGGTAGATTTGGCGGCATGTTTGGATGATGTTGAGATGTATAGCAGACTGTGTGACTCTTTCCCTCGTAATCGTGTAAGATTCCTGTCTGACTTTCAGGCCATTCGTGTCGAGCGCGGCGAAGTATTCGATCATGTTGGTGCAGTCCGAATGGGCGTAGCTGTAGTGATCTCTGGCCCGATCTCTGGGTGCCGTGGACCCAACATCATTGAGTCGATCTGTACCCTCCTCTATCTTTCTACTCAATTCATAAGATCCATCCCACTGGTCGGGATGCTCGCAGATAGCATAACTCAGTTTACTACACTCCGTCACATCTGACCATTTCGTGGCGACGTCAACGGCAAGCTCGCCATTCTCCGGGACCTCCCAATCTTCGCGGAGCAAGTGTCGGCTGGAGGGTTTGCAATGTCTGATGCGCACATGGACTGTACCAGAGCCGAACACGTATTCATAGATCCGAACTCTCAGCTCTGCTGGCAGTCCGAAGAGTGGCGATTGTTCTTGCGAAGTGGCCAAAGAGGTATTGATAGTCGGGATTTCTTCATGAATCGACATACGCTTCCTGCGATTCTCTGCTTGGTTTTTTTGCAATGCGGACTGGAGTCATCGTTGCCGGCAATGTTTGTGACTATGGTGAGCAAGAAGGATGGCAAACAGTGGGACGGTCAACTCACCCGCACTATGAGTGGACAAAGCCTCAATGACAAAAGTCGTTGTATGAGATTGTGATACTGCAATTGTATATGCTATGGTGTTTCCGGATGTCTTCCATCATCGCAGCACAAATGTGATATCCACGAGAACATCGCCATGTGCCAGACCCAAAACTGACTTTCCAATTAGTACTAATAGCGCCACCATCATTGGTATCACGTGTTCATGTAATCATGCAGCCCTTCCTCGCTGGTATCATAACCTCATCGACAGCTCTGGGAATCCATTAGCGAAGGCTTGCCTCTAGCTTTTAGAGCTCGTTCAAACGCTTAAAGGTCTCCTCCTGCAAAATCGCCATCCTTGCTCTGCTCTCGGCCTTCTGCTGTCTGCAGCACTGACTGCGTAACGAGCTTGGACCTGCGACAACGGCTCGACCTCGTCATCGCCCGCCTGCACTTGCAAGATCTGCTGCCTCTTGGTCTTCTTTATTGGTGGCTGCGGATCAAGCATGGTAGCGTCGTCCGGGATCTCGTCTGGAACTGTCGATGTGGGACGATGTGAGGCGACAGACCGTGCTGCAGGACAAGGTGGAGATTCGATGATCGAGTCCGGGACTGAGCTACCAGGCTGATGCTTTGCCTTAGCTCGGTAGGCATGCTGGCGCTTGGTGCGACTTTGGCTAGGGCTGGCAGTCCAGCCTGGTACTTTGTACTTGTCTCGGCGTAAACCAGCTCGCACCTTCTGGATCTCCTAGAACTCGTTCTCCCTCTCGGCATTGGCGGAATACACTACCGCGGGCGCGTTGGTCCAGCGCTTCGAAGCTGGATGGCTCTGGATGGTTAGAAGATTGAGGAGTTTGGTGCAGTTCGTTGATTCTGGTCCACACCTGGTTATGGTGGAGTGACGCACGATGCGCAGCATCAAGGTACCGCAGAGCTAATCCAGGTGGACCTTGCCAGAGAGCAGCTCAATGTTGCTGAGACTGGACAACGCGACATCAGATCGCCTGCGCAGTGGCCAAGCTCTGCATAGCTACTGTGGTCAAGAAACGCACCCGCAGCAACCCCTTGACAGCTCTGCACTTTTCCAAGAGTTGTATGTCAATGGTCATAAGCGCTGTGATCGTCGCACATGTACTGGTCAAGCTCTGCATAGGTATTGTGGTGAAGGAACGCATCCCCTTTGAGGGCTCTGTAGCATCCTTTTCGCAGGTACTGCACTTTGCCATAAAACATAGGTGTTGCATCTCAATGATTTCAGTTGATCTTTTTGCTGGTGTGTTGTGGGCAAGAGGGCGACTTCCTTGTGGGGTGCTGATTGCTCAGCTTAGTGACAGATCAAACACTTATTGACAATCACGTGACAGCTTGGGATCGAGAGATTTGAGTGTATTGATCCGTATCTTGACATTTTCGTCGTATACAGTCCAATTCCCAGAGCCTACAAGCCACTCCCATAGCTCCTTACCCTACTCCAGTAGAAAGCCTTGTCATGCCTGAGCGTGAACTCTCCCCAATCATCCGTCAACTTGTTATGGCTCCAGAACCCTTTCCACGCAAGCTTGTTGTTTCTCGTGCTTTTTCCCGCGTGTGCCAAAGCCAGGTGGATCTTGAAGATGTACTTGGCGACCGTTCCTTCCGTCTCAATATGGACGTCGCCCTCCGTCTCGGGTTCACCAGTCATTTCGTCAACCATTCCAGAGTGTGGACCAGATAGACGCCATCGACCGCGCAGGGCATCTTTCATAACGGAGCTGGGCAGGTAGTTGCCGTGGTGATTGTGTACGTTCTCTTTGGTCAGATGATGGACAACGTCCGAGGGCTCCGCTGTGGTGAGAAGAGAGATCACTGAACCATCCCGGAAGAAGCGAAGGTAGCGGAAGTAGGTCACTACGTGCACGGGTGCGCCCCAGGTGAGAGTATTAGTCGATGTGGCACCGGCTCGTGTGTAGTTCACTGTGGCGATATAGCATCCGTTAAAGCGTACCCGAGGTCGCGAACGGAACATATGTCGCCAGGAATAGGCGTAGGTTGTGCGCAGGAGCTGCTCGGTCAATGCATCGAAAGCCAATGCGCGCTCCTGGGCTGTGGGTGGCAAGACCTGGTCTGGATCGTCGTCTGAGTAGGCGCCCAGGTATCGTGCTATCTCGTCGTTGGATGTAATCTGGTCGCCTTCTACTTCGACAGCGTAGGTGTAGTGCATCGCGCCGAAGCCGAATTCTTCGCCCTGGGTCACACGTTTCCAGATGGACTCCTCAGTGAGAACAAGATACGCGAGTCGCTTGCACACTTGCGCACAGCGACCAAAAGAGGCCACGTCCATGATGGCAAGATCAGTGAGGATGGTCGTAAGTATCTCTTCCGGCAATTCAGCAATGGGACACTTCTCTTGCGGCGAAGCGTCCGTGGGTGGAGGTGGAGCCTCAATCCGAAATGATGCAAAATCATCGACCAGCTGCTTGAGTGTAGCTGGCAGCGCTTCAGAACTGCCATGTAACGAGTGACGGGCGGTACCGGAGACTGTTGCAGATGCGTTGGACGGGTTGACATTTGTTGGCTTTGGTTTTACGAAAGAGGAAGGAGGAAAGTGTTTGCGCTTATAGGCTTCGTGGACGCCATCGTCAAGCTGTGACTTACCTCAGCATGGGTATCACGAAGGAAGTAACGCAGTGCAGCCTACTTTGAACGCTTTGCGGTAATGCCGCATGCTCTCCGACAGGTTGCCCTGTGTCTCCTTCTCTACGGCACGTTCGTAGTGCTCAAGAGCCGAGCTTGGCTCACGGTATGCATCTCTGTCATGATTCTGGCCTTGAGTTCCAAGCTGGAGCTGCTCTTCTTTGTCTGGAAGATCATGGTACGCTTTGGGCTCGAAGTCTTCGTTGAAGTTTCGCGTCTTTGATGAGCCTGCAGACGCAGTCGCATGTGCTGGTGCAGGCGCTCCTCGTGCCCGATCCAGCTTCTTGTATGCTAATCTGGTCGATAATGGTTCGTTGGCTAGCCTGTTCCTAGCTGACACTTCCTCTCGCCATCTCTGTCGGAATGCTTCGAGCTCGGCTTCCGTCTCAGGTGCTGGATGTGCCATATCAGGCATCTGCTCTGTGCCACTCATGATGGATATCAGTACGTAGGTGAGTATTCAGTGTCGATGTTTATGCTTCAAGGTGAAGTTCAAAACGAACCTCGGTGTCCGGCCTGGGACACACCGGCGGACTGCTGTCCGATCGCGGATACGTCATGACGAACCTTAAGCGACATCGCTTCGATTGGATTGGCTAGCGTCGGCCAGTAGTGCACAGATTAACTTTTGGATTCAAGGTGATCGATCATCATTCCTTTGACTGTAGAAACACCCAAGCCGCTCTCCTTGACCACCACTCCCACCACCGATCCGGCGACGTGTATTCATACCATCACCGCCGACTACACACCCCTTCCTACCCCCTCGCAGCGTTGGAGACAAAGGCGACCGGCTTCTCGCGCCACTGAGCGCGGTGGAGCTACCGCAAGCGAGCAGCTCTTTGATTTTATCGAGATGGCAGCCGCACACACTCAAGGCCAGGACCACGATAGA
This sequence comes from Mycosphaerella arachidis, assembly GCA_001297265.1. Taxonomy (NCBI): domain Eukaryota; kingdom Fungi; phylum Ascomycota; class Dothideomycetes; order Mycosphaerellales; family Mycosphaerellaceae; genus Mycosphaerella; species Mycosphaerella arachidis. The sequence continues at coordinate 57,263 of LIHB01000123.1, forward strand.
ATATTGTCTGCCGACGGCGAAGGCATATCCGATACAAACACACTCCACCTCACAATGCCGCCCAACACCGCCCGGACGGCAAAGGACGATGAGACCTCGGCCGCCCAGAAAATGTTGTCTGCTGTAACTGGCAGCATCTTGACTTCATTGCTTGGTATGTGCATAAGTCACACTGGAAAGGAGCCCAACTGACATATTACAGTAACACCCCTTGATGTCGTCCGTGTGCGACTCCAGTCTACCTCAAGTCCGTCTCCCTCTGCGCGACTGCCTGCCTTCGTCCAACTGCCTCCCAATCTCGGTGTCACTGCCTGTTGCCGCGAGGTTTTCTGGGTGCAGAACCAATCACAATTCTGCGTTGCTTCTCCTGCGGTCATCGATGAAAGGGTCATCTCTGACTGTGCGGCAGAAGAGACTCAACGTAAGACTTTCAACTCCACCCTCGACGGGATCCGGAAGATCGCCAGGAACGAAGGAATCTGGACACTATGGCGAGGGCTCAGCCCGACACTCCTGATGAGCATACCTGCAAACGTCATCTACTTTGCTGGATACGATTGGCTGAGGCATAGCAAGAGGAGTCCTATGAAGGATCACGTCAGTGATGACTATGCGCCATTGGTGGCTGGAAGCGTCGCAAGAGTACTGGCAGCAATTGCCGTTAGTCCGATTGAGATGCTAAGGACAAGAATGCAGGCGACACACTCGAACGAGAAGAATGTCATGCGGGCAACAGTGTCTGGTCTGCAAGAGATGGTTTCGTCGCAAGGGTACGCTTCGTTGTGGCGCGGCTTGAGTCTCACCCTTTGGAGGGACGTACCATTCTCAGCTTTCTACTGGTGGGGATACGAATGGGGCCGCAACCGGTTGGATCAGAACCGGGCACGAAGCACCATGTTCTCTGGCAAGGATGGCTCGCACTATCAACTCCTTCTGGACTCTTTCATCGCTGGAGCTGGAGCAGGTGGTGTGGCAGCGTTCGTAACAACACCATTCGACGTAGGCAAGACCCGGCAACAGACAGTCATCAACTCCAACATGTCTGCTGAGAAGAGAGCAAATCTACCCGAAGGACGAACCATGCCACGCTTCCTCTGGCATATATATAAGACCCAAGGCACATCCGGACTGTTCAAAGGCTGGGCAGCACGATGTCTAAAGGTCGCACCGGCTTGTGCCATCATGATCTCAAGTTACGAGATCGGTAAGAAGATGGCCGTGACTGTGAATGATAAGAAGCACCAAGGTCTTGAAGACTGATTCTATGTGCAGCGCCTTATCGGTTTGGAAAGTGAAAATTCGGCATCAGCATTTCAGCATTTTTTGGCGTACCGCCAAAAAAGCAACATCAAGCGAGGAGTTCGGGAGTGACGGAATACCCCATGTACGACTACAATAAAACGATTAGCACGAGGATGAGACTTGAGCTTGCTTGTATGGCATATAGTGTACCCAAATGCTCGATCAAAGAATGATCACAGTCCCCTTTCAGCGCTAAGTGAAAGTTCAATACAGGACTCACGTAGTGGCAGCAATTGACGAGGTGGCTGTTGACTGCACGTCAAACCAGTCCTACCTTGTACTTCACATATACCTAGCTATGCAACCCAGCCAGCGACGATGCGGCACCTTTCAGGAACCACAAATCTCGAGCAGCACACATACAGCTGAACAAAAACAACAAGACTTTCCCTGCAATATCTAGCTAGGCTTCGCTTCACCATAAATCTTCTTCGTACCCGTAACGCCACGCTTCTCCGCCCACGAAAACAACGCCTCATAATCTCTACATTAATGCCGATAGCCCCCTCACCCCGTGCTTTCGACATCGTCTGGCGGAGCTGGCACCCACTCCAAAGTCGTGTCACTGGCACACATGAGCGCCTGTCGCAAGTAGTCCCAGCTATGCGACAGATGCGTCGGGACGGATGTCGTCAAAGTTACCGGCGCGCGCAGAGGTGTAAGAACTCCGAGTTGTGTACTGTATACTATATAGTCATTGAAGTAGCAATCGTCAAGTGAAATGAAGAAGCTAGAGGTGCGTACGAGATAGTCCCTTTGATTGGAGACAGCCACCCACAGCGCGCTGATGCGGTAGCGACGAGTTGAGACCGGGGGCTTGGTTCCGAGGGTGGTGAATTTTGTGTAGTCGTGACACGCGACATCTTCGGCCCGAGAACATTCCCCTCCCCGCCAGCTCATTGTGTTGACGTTCGAGCATCTTGTGGACACTGCAGTCGTGATCGCACCAAAGTGAAGTCCGCTCGCAGAGGTTGTGATCCATGTGTGCTGGAGGAAACTAAGGACCTTGATTGAGTGGATCGTCATCCACGTGGGGAAACAGGTGCACGCTGGGGTTAAAAGAGCAGCAGCTATCTGACAGGCGAGCCTGTGTCGGATTTGATTATGGTGCGATGCAGCTCGCGGAAGAAGCTGTGTGGTGAAAGCGCAGACGCCACTGTGGGACAAGGGAGAGGCCAGGGACTGGCTGTATTAGCTCTGAGACACAGCTTCAGTGTACTGATGATGGATATGCACGGTTGTACAGAGAGAGCAATTGACTGTCTCGAGAAATTAGTAACGGCAGAACATGGATGGCGCAGGGCGCAAGCAATGTGACCTTGCGACGAGATCTTCAGCAGCTGAAGAATACATAGCCCGCTATAACAGAGCGATTGCCTCACAGTTTTGGCGATACATTGTAGTGTCTGCTTGACATGTGAAGAGAATTTACGACATCAAGTCTGCGGTAGATCCTGTACTCAAGGTCAGCGCCTGACCATTATCATCCATCTTTGTTCCAGTACTTCACAGCGCCGCCTTCTCCCCCAACTTCCAGGTCCCACCACCAACTTGCTTAATCTTGCCCTCTTCCTCCAACTTCTTCAAAACCTGCTTCACCCCGCCCTCGGCCGGCACCCACAAATGCTCCGGATAAGCTTTATACACCACCTTCACAATCTCCATACTCGTCCACCCTTCTGCCCCACCAGGTGCCTGACCCTTCAACACATCCAATACTTCCACCTCCCTCTGCCTCCGGTGCTGGATATACTCCTGAATCTTCGCCTTCCCATCCTCAATCACCTGTCCATGGCCGGGATACGCCCGTCCAGAAAACTGACGCTGCATTCGCTCCAAGCTGTCGATGTATGTCGCGAGGTCTTCAAAGACAGCTGTGCCGTGGCCAAGAACGTTGTCGCCGGTGAAAATTGCGTCTTCATCCTCTAGAATGAAAGCCATGTGGTCTACTGTGTGCCCTGGGGAATGGAAAGCTCGGATCGTGGCGCCTTCAGTCTGGAAGATACGGCCATCTTCATAATTTATGGAGTTCTTCATAGGATGCAGCTGATTCTTCCAGACTTTCACATCCGAGGCGATAGATTTGACGTCCTCTACGCCTCCGACATGATCCGGATGCCAATGAGTCAAGATCACATCACTAATCTCGGCTTTCTCATCGTTTAGCGCAGATTTGATGGAGTCAAGCCACTCTTTCTTTCCCTCTCCAGTATCGAGGAGCAAGCGTTTGCGGCCTTGACCTATGAGGTATGTATTCGTGCCTTGGAGGGCAAATTTGCTTGGGTTATGGCCTAGAATCCGAATCACTCGTGGACTTAATCTCTCGACATCTGGAAGGTGGGGAAGTTGTTCCATCTTGATGGTGTAGGATCTGGTGGAAGAATGTCTAGGTCGGGACAGATATTGGCGTCTGATGATGGTTGAGAATGGTGCTCTGTATGTGCAGGCGACGCAGATGAACATGTGCTGTGGACCGACTGGCAATGCCTCAATGTTATGGAGAGCGGCGCATCGTCTGGAGTGTTGAGGTGCGTTGAACTTCAAGTCGAAGAGCATAGCAAGCACGTCATCAGTGGTGAAGTCGGTCTTCGGCAAAAGCTTCCCGAGCTCTGTGCCGAGGGCGACGCGTGGAAGCGTTCACTCATCGAATGAAGGGACGAAAGGCGCGATATCAGAGCAGAGAGTCACATTTCTCTAGTGAATGCGAAGCACATCTGACTACAGTCGTGCTATACGCATCCACCGCAAGCCCGTTTCGGCGCTTGACTCGGTCTTAGCCGTCGAAAGTTGAAGACATAGCACAGTCCAGTCAGGTTGAAAGAACGCCCGTCGCTCCAAGTTGCGGCCCCTTCCTTCCCATGTCCTGTCCCACGCTTCTATACCCCATCACACTGCCCCAACGCTAAGTGACTTGGACCGAAACTATTTCTGATTCTGTCTCTACTCGCTGATTTCGAACTCGGCTGAGAGAAGGAGAAGCGCACGCCGCGGCGCTTCATACAGGCATACGAGCCTATCTTGTGACGTTGAGTTTAATCACCGATTGTAGGTACCCAGCCTAGCAAGGATGTCTGCCATGTTTGGCGGAGCTTGACCTGGCGGAGCGCCGGCAGTTGCAGGTGGCTGCGGCGGTGATTGCTGTGCATGCTGAGGAGGATATCCTGGCTGCTGCTGGGGACCACCATACTGCTGTGGCATCGGTGGATAGCCTGGCGGTGGTGCACCATACGAGGGTGCACGACCATGTTGTGTTGTCGGAGGCGCCGGCTGATTGAGAGTCGACAGCAAGTTTCGAAGATCGTTCGGATCTCCTGGAACGCTGGGGTTATGCCGTGGAGGACCAGGTGGAGCGCCATACGGAGCTGGAGGCTGACCGTACCCTGGTGGATAACCTGTCGGTGGCGGGAATGGAGCAGGCTGCTGTTGATAGCCATACTGCGGCAGGGGTGCCTGTGGCGCAGGAGTATACTGCGGTGGGTAGCTGCCATAGCTTGGGACAGCGGCTTGCAACTGCTTCTCTCTAAGCACCAGCTCGGTGCAGATGGCTGGATCCAGATTGTCGTACTCTTCGAACTGGACATCGCGCGAACCACCTTTGCGTTTGAAGATAGTCAGGCCGATCTTTGCAGAGTTCTGGTTCTGACGACGGAGCTTAGACACCGCCAGAACGCCCTCCATGATCTGACGTCTGACCACTGCCTCCTCGCTCAAGCGAGGAGACAGAATCAACACATCAACACGAACGCCTTTGCTTGTGAACGCCTTCTCAACCCACGACAGGAAGTCACGCTCAAGCTGGTCGAGTGCAATGATTTGAACGTCGGGCACATCGTGAGGCTGACGACGTGGTAGTGGCAGATCGTCATCAGGTGAACGACGTGGGCTGCCGCCACGGTATCGGTCCCTGCCGTAACCTGGCGACCTCGACCTCGACCTCCTGTCACGGTATCGGTCATCGTATCGCTCTCGATACCCGCGAGACGGCGGTGACGGTGATCGACCGTAGTTGGGTCGGTACCCTCCTCGCTCTCGTCCGTTATCTCGTGCGGTGCGATTTCGATCGTTACGGCCGCGATTGTGGTTGTGGTCTGGGGAGCGAGATCGACGACCGTTGTTCTGCTGCTGCTTATTGTTGCTCTTTTGAGGCTTGCTGATTTCAAGGTCTACGAGCTGTTAGCCAGTATCGTGGCGACCTCGAAGGGCGAACTCACGAATGCGCTTGTCTCTGATTTGTCTGCCTTGCTCTTCGTTCAATGCGCGTTGGCAGTCCTCTGTTCGCAGAAACTGCACGAAGCCATAAGCCTGCTTGATGGAGATCTGGGCAAGGTCGCCGTAGGTGTGGAAGACGTGGAAGATGTCTCGCTTTGTGACCTTCTCGGAGCTGAGATTGCCTGAGCCTCCTGTCAGATGCCCGCAAACACTGTGTTCCGGGGACAACCTACCAACAAACAGGCGTGAACCGTTCGGGAATTGATCCCAGCGTGCCTCGTTCACATATCTCCTCTCCTCTTCCATGAAATGATCATACTTCCGCTGAACATCTTGTGTCCATGGCATATCGTCCGACGTTGGTGTCTCCCCGGCATTGATCTTGAACTCTCTTCTGCTCTCGACGGGTGTACCGTTGATTGTATACTGCTGCTGCGCAGGCGGCAAGGTCTGTGTCGAAGGCGTAGCGATGCCATTGCTCGGAGGTTGATCGTTTTGGTACGTCTGCGTGTTGATGGTGGGCTGCTGGAAAGTAGCGCCAGGCGTAGATTGTGCGAAGGTAGCACTAGTCGGATCGGCGATGTCGGCGCTACTGTTACGGGCATGCGACTGGACAGCGGGGTTGGTGGCATGAGGGTGGTAGTCTCGAATGTGTTGAGAGTGGACATAGTTTGGGTTCATGAGCGGCGCCTCCTGGGGTGGAGGACGAGCTGGGAGGCCGCTGGGTGGTGCACCAAGACCTGGAGCTGACAGAGACGACGAAGCTTCCGCGCCAGGGATTGGCGGCTGAGCTTGAGCATGGGATGGAGACAGAATGGCAGCTAGGCCTTCGGCACTGGACGCGACATTTGCCTCATTTGAGGGAGCGGATGGGTTCTGCGACAACGTATCCAGGAGTGCTTGAACGTCAACAGCGCCTGGGATAGGCGTGGGCTGCTTTTCGGGTTTGACCTCATCTGACTGGACTGGGACATGGTCTGCTGTGGGTGCAGGCTCAGTGGCGGATACAGGTTGATCTGATGAAGGCTGAGGTGTTTCTGTAGATGTGACATCGGGCGCGGCTTCTGCCTGGACGCGGGACTCTGCATCGTTAGAGATGCCATTGAGAAGTGATGAAATTGGGTTGGCATCATCGTCATTGGTAGGTGACTGGTCGCTATGTGAGGCCGCACCCGCATCAGCTGGTCCAGATGGTTGAACGCTGTCGACTTGCTTCATCGCATCCATTGCATCGCCACCAGTGGAAAAGGGTGAGGCATGATCGTTGGCCTCGTTTTGCCGTTCGCTCGGATCACGCCAGGCATCGGCACGCAGGGTGGTGTTGCGCATTGTCGGGTCGCTCATATGAGCTTCCGTTTGGTTGAAGCCAACGTCCATCATGTTCTCCAGAACCGGTATGTTGGTCGGCTGTGTGAACTGCAGTGGTTTTGGTGAGGTTGGAGATAACAGGGCCTCACTTCTGAGGTATGGTTCGTCGGGTGGCTCTGAGCATCGAGCGGATTCATTCATCGGTATCGATCAGAAGCGCATTATCAGCGCGAGGTAACGACAGTGTGAATCACTCGGGAGTTAGGTGGATATGAGGGCGGATGCCGTGCCGCGCTGCAGCTGCTGATAGACGGACGACTGATGGCAAACACAACAAGAGAGACAACGGCGGTCCCTTGGCAGTCGGTTTGACTGTCTTTGCCGCCGCACGACTGCCGTCGCTGCCGCCGCTGCTGATATCGCCGCGCCGCTGGCCGCCAAGGACAACACAAAGCGCAAAAATTTACCTCGAAAAGATTGTCCAGCTAGGGCGGCTGGCGCGTTTGCTGTGACAGCAGAAAGCAGGCGGCTTATGGCGAAAACTAAGCGCGAGGTGGGGGTTGGACTGGGCGCGATGGACCCGATGACAGGTCGATGTAAGTGCGAAGTCACTGTTGTTGATGGGCGACGATGATGACAACGGAAAGAGTGCCTTGATGTGGAAGAAGAGGGGGGGGGGGATGTTGATGTTGATGATGTGGTTTTGCAGTCATCATCCGTGAATGGACACGCGCGCACTGGGCCACGCTTTAGTTCTAGGCTAGATCCCATCGTCCCGCGCAGAACGGGGCGTCCTGAAACAGATAGAACATCCCGCAGTACATATACACATATACTTCATGCTCGCTCTTGTATGCATGCAGGCAAGCTAGTAGTATGCTTCAGCGAAATGCATTTCAGCACGCCTTACGATTGACTTCCACGATATGCAGGCTCCACGTGACCACTCGGTCGTTTGCTGCCAGACGTCCAGCCGAAACTGATGAAGCTGAACTGGCTGTGGCCAGGCAATGGCTGTCGAAGCTTGACCCAGATACCATCCCGCGGGACATCTGCGAGGTGACCTTTAGCAGATCGTCAGGTCCAGGAGGCCAGAACGTCAACAAGTGTGTGTGTCACACCAGTACATGTATGGCGATATGCTCATAGAATCCCAGAGTATCATCGAAAGCTACGTTGCGCATCCCGACCACGTCCCTACTCAAGCTCGTGCCGAAAGTCCTGCATCCTTCCATCCTGACCAGTCGGTACCATGCCGCCAAGTCGAACGACATCGTGATCCAAGCCGATGACTCCCGTAAACAAACCGACAATGTGACTGGCTGCTTCCGCAAGCTGCACGAGCTGATCGTCCAGGCTGGCCGAGAGACTGTGCCTGGGGAGACGAGCGTTGAGCAGACTAAGCGCGTAGAGCAGCTGCAGAAGGCCGAAGCAGCAGGGCGGCGTAAGATGAAAGAGTTTCAGAGCAAGAAGAAGAGCGCGAGGAGAGGCGGTGGTGGCCGCGGTGATGATTGAGCTGGGAGCCGGCACGCTCGACGTTGGGGCAGGCAGTCTGGGACCTGTCATTATCAGGGTGTAGGCCACCGTCGCTCATCTCATGGGATGGCATCACACAGCCTAGACACATGAAGGTACCGCGTCCTGACGTCAGAATAGGCCGGTAGATTTTGCTCCTGCCCATTATCGACAACACAACCTTCTCCTCGCCCCGAACCCTGGCCCGCGCCACCATTCACTCTCCTCTCACTTCACCACCACCGACCTCACCACCACCCCCACACCACCACAATGAGCCAATATACCTCATTATTCTCCCCACCACAACACCGCGTGACGTAAACCGCTAAGCCAGCCCGCCCCCAAAATGCGCTGGTTTAGTGTGGTCCGGTGGCATGCAAGATAAACTACAATGGATGTGCTCATCATATCAAAAGAGAGAGCACATCTTGATGAGCCTTTGTCCCAGGGCTCATCAATTCACAGTTGACCCTGCACTTGCGTGTACTGGAAATTGATGATCGTTGTTGTGTTTACTTCACCTTGCATATCTGAAAATTGGTATGCGAGGTCTTTTTTTGGCTGGTCTGCGGTGATGGAGGGTGAGGGTGAGGGTGGTGGTGAGGAGAGAGAACGCAGGAGGGTTCGAGTCCTGGAGGCGGAAGGGTCGTGCTTTAGGGGGATGTCTTTTTGTCAGTGGGGTGGATATTGTACATAGGCAGATAGGGACTAGGGGTGATGCGTACTACAGCGCGCTCTCTCTCTCTCTCTCTCTCTCTCTCTCTCACCACTACTATACATCCTTTCACATTCCATCAATCTCTACTTCCCCTCCTCAAATTCACCCCAGACCCAATCTTCTTTGATCCCTTCCCAATATCCTCAAAATACCCACTAGTCTTCCTCACCACCTTCTTCAAGAGGGGATCAAGAAGGTGGCGAGGAAGAGGCGGATATCTCTCCGTCCAAACCCTATACGCCTCCAATACAGCCTCCATCTCCGGATACCGCCTCACAACGGTCGAATCCTCCTCCCTCCTTAGCTGCTCCGATTCCAGAAAAGAGTGTTGATCCCGCGCCTACTGCTGCTTAGACCGCGTCGCAACCACCGCACACACCCGCTCAAAGCCCGAGAGAATTTAAGGCAGAACTTTCGCATTGGCATCGACAGTGTCCAGAGCTTCCTTCGACGACACGGAGGATTTTTGAGCGGGTTAATCTGCTGAGAGCGCGGTACTAGTCGGAGCTGGTGGAGGGTTAGTCTTGGTAGGGGTGCTGGGAGAGGTTGAAGGGTGCGGCTTGGGTGGGGATTCGGGCTGGGACTAGGACGCCTTCGTCTTTGGTGATGGCGAGGATGTTCAGGCGCTCGGCCCTGTAGCGGGTACTGTTATTGGTGCCGAGATTGGTGGCGGGGTCGTTGGGTGTGTTATGGGCTGACAGGTTGCCGAGTGAGGATGACATTGGAAAGCTTCCGAAAGCTCTGCAGAGAGGGATGCGGTAATGAGCATCATGGTAGCGGTGGCTAGGTGTATATACTGGTTGGGTAGCAAACATAAAGGAGTAGCAAGCCGATCTTTGTACGGCGAGAATGTGCTGGATCATATGGTTCTTGGCAATAGCATGTCTAGAAGTTGTGCAACTGGCTCCAGAGCTGCCGTGAGCAAGCGAGCATTCCCTCACCACATCTGCACGCTCACCCTGTCCGCAACGTCCTGGAAATGCCCTCCTACATGTACGATCGGCTCACAGCGCACAAAGGCCCTTGCTCTCGTGATCCTCGCAATGCCAGGTGTGCCGAAGGTCCAGCTCAAGCTAGCAGCTGCGAAGAACTGCACTTCCTCTTCATCTATAAGATCGAAGTTGGTAATGATGAAGCCATGGTTTGAAGTGATACATTTTGAGCCCTGGTGGAGACCCAATTCCGAAAGTTCGCCTGGGAGCTGGGCTTGGATCTCGTCTATAGTCTGGAGGTCTTGACCGGAGAAAGAGTGAAGCCAGTAGCTCACTGCTCGGACTGCTTGGTCAGTGGTGAGAGCGGAGGTGTGTAGAGGAACCATATCATGCAACTCGAGACCAGAGTCTGTCAAGATACCTGGCTGCCCAGCACCCCATGAGTGCCAACGCAAGACTGGGATCAAACCCCATTCTGGATCTGGGAGAGGACGCCATCTGCAATGTGCACTCGCGTTTCTTGGGTTTGAGGTGTAGATGAAGGAGAAGTCGCCGTTCTTCTCACAAAGTCGTATGGCTTCTTCTGTAAGAAACACACCGCTTTCCTCGTCGGATGTTTGCCACGAAGCCTCATTGGTTAGAACACCGAAGAGCGCGAACAGCCTGTTGCTGGGTCGATCAGGATCACAATGTCGACCGGCGATGCCTGTCAGACAAGTCAAAGCAGACATGCCCAGATACTCGCCGACTTGCCAATCCGCCAGTGTATCTTCAAGTGTACTGATGCCTGGATAGCGGCGAGCTAACTCCCAGTCTGAGATATGAGCATTCTGCTCCACGTCCCTTAGCGCCTTGCCAGTCGTGCTGAAGAGGTCATTGCCGTCCATACGCATTGGTGTCTTGAGATCGAAAGTCGTGAACATGATCTTGCGCGCATTGACGATCTCCTGGTACGTCCATACACTTCGGATCCATGGTTCTCGTTCGATGGTGGCTACGTCGGTGTCTCTTGCTCTGCCTCGCACACTGCGCCAGACGGCGAAGAAGGTTGCTTGTTCAAGCAGCACGATACAGGAGACTGCTCGGGCGTAGATCAAGCCCATGCTCTCCAGTGTAGCAACCCGCTCTGGTCCTGAGCGAGGCACGCATATCGCATCGATCCAGTAAGCCTGGACGTAGGAGTCTGCATTGGCTCTGATCGCATCTTCTAGCGCTCCACGGGTGCGCGAGGAAATCTCATCTGGGGAGCCGAACATGTTCTGACTTCGCGCTGTGCCCCATGTGTAGGATATTGTGTGATAGCCAGCAACCAGATGAGAGCTCGTATCCAGCGGCTCCGACACTTTCCATGCTCGTTCATCCAGTACCTCGACAGGTCCGTCCCATTCAGCTTCAGCGGGGACAATGACACGGAGCTCCATAGTTGGATGCGATGCCAAAATGTGCTCGACGAGGGCCAGTGGTGTCAAGTACGACACATTAGGTCTCGTCTCAGCCGCACGAGCTGTGGCCGCGCAAGAGTGGCAAATGTGGTGGGACATTTCGTATACCATTAAATTCGTCTATGACTTAATACGTCAGGTCATTTCAGCTTCGGATGACTCTGGCGACAGTCCATCGAGCAGGACATCAGGAGGCTGGCCGGCCTCGTTCGTACTTTCAGTCTCAGGGACCTCCCAACACAGTTCGCCGCCAGCTTGCTTATACCCAACGGCTACATCAATCGCCTTCTCGAGCGACTTGCTCACCAGAAAGCGCTCATACGCTTGCGAATATTCTGCTCGCTGCAGCCTGCGATCTTCATTGTCCTCCTTGTCTCCGTCATATCCAGTGATGACTTGAACCTGCTTGAGATCGTGCGATCGAAAAAAGCCAGCCCAGCCGCGGCTGTACTTGTTCGTTCGCTCTTTGTATGATCTCGGGTGGCGGGTTTGGTGGAGAACTTGTAGGTTGGGAAATGCACGCACTGACATCTTGAAGTGATCGGAAGTCTCACAGTCGGACTGCACATGCACTCGTTCGATAGCTCGCCTCTGACGTAGAGTCAATAGCTTGGCAAACTCCAGGCCGCGACGTGGCGATGAAACATCAAATTCGTATAGTGAATACGGCAGAAGGGATGCCTCGTGGTACACCTGCTTGCATGTTTGCAGTACGGTCAGGTTCAGAGTTGAGTCGGCATGCACCTTCTTGAGACCTTGCGAAGGGCAACCATAGATTTCTGTAAGCCTGTTTCGTTGTCCTGGAAGATCGCACTTGCTGCAAGTATCTTCATAGTGATAGTCCATGTCTTGTCCAGTGCAGATTGGCACGTACTTCTGTTCATGCATTTCGAAGGTTGGAATGGTGCACATGGTATGTCGCTGCGCGTACGCCCTTAGCTTACGGCGAGAAGGCCCGTAGTCGCCCACACCGATGTCCAATACCGCATTCGCAGGAGTATCAGTCGCAGCAAGTGGCTTCTTACTTAGACTGTATGCCGTCTCCCACTCGTCTGGGTAGCGACAAACCGAGTACGTGGACTTCTGGTACCGCACATAAGGGTCGCGCTTAGGGTGTCCATCATCGTCGATGCTGGTGACTCGAGTAAAGGGACCACTCCAGTGAAGCGAGATATTATCTGTGGCCGTGCACTTTCTCTGCGTTAAGTGAATGGTACCATGTCCAAAGATGTACTCGTAGATCACATTGCGGATCTCGGGCGGAAGGGAGAGCAGTCTTGATTCTTTCTGATGCTGGAAGACACTCGTATCGATAGGCTTCGCTGCTCTTAGTGCTTGCCTTCGCTCCTTATGCCGTACTGTAGCGAGGCGAAACTCTTCTTTCGTCGCGCCATCGAAGCGTTCATCCCATATTCTTGTTCGCCACGGCATGGTGCCGGTCTATGCAGCAGAAGTGCATTGACTACAAGCAGTATACGCTGGGGATAAAGTCAAAGAAACATGACAGATTGGCAGGAGAGATGGCATATTCGCTGGGCCACGTGCCGGTGAGCCGGGGCCGGAGGAGCCGAAGTGAATGGCATCAGGTTTTCTGCCTTGATGCCTGACCGATTCAAAGAAAGCCAAAATTCGGCGGAGCACAATCCTCAAATTCCTCCCGATCACACTCCATCTCCACGACAAGACAAGACAAGACAAGAGCAGCGGAAAGATGGGTGTCGCATTCGATTACTGCCCCGACCGGCCAGAGAACATCGACACCATCCTCAACGGCCTCGACCGCTACAACCCGGAGACGACGACCATCTTCCAAGAGTATGTCGCAGCGCAGTGCGAGAGCCAGACCTACGACTGCTATGCGAATCTGGCGCTGTTGAAGCTGTGAGTATCCCCTGTGTTACGCCTGCGCGCAACCCATTTCCATGATGAACAACCAACCACAACGTTTCCTATTACCTGAAGACATCGAGAATGAACCCTCAGTCTGGTGAAGCGAAAGTATATTAGCTCTATCTGATACCAACAACAACAACTACACCATATCACATTCCACACGCATGACCAGACACCGCTGAAGACACCCGCACTAACATTGCGACTCCTCTAGCTACCAATTCAACCCGCACCTGACCCGCGATGAAACCGTCATAAATATCCTCGTCAAATCCCTCACAGTCTTCCCCGCCCCGGACTTCTCTCTCGCCCTCGCCCTCCTACCGCCCTACGTCCTCCAACCAACCACCGACAAATCCGGCCCACCCTCCTCCGGCTCTCTGTCCGAAGCAGTCCAACACCTCAGTACCCTCCACAACGCCCTGAACAACGCCCAATACTCCCAATTCTGGGAGATCCTCAGCGACGACGACATCTACGCCGATCTGACCGCCGATGTCGTGGGATTTGAGGACACGATGAGGGTGCGGATCGCGGTGGTGGTGTCGCAGTGTATGCAAGAGGTGGGCAAGGGAGTGCTGGAGGGGTGGTTGAATTTGCGGGGGGAGAAGTTTGAGAATTTTATTAGGGATGTTTGTGGGTGGACTGTGGAGGGGGAGAGGGTAAGGGTTCCGCTGAATAAGGAGAATGAGGCAAGGAGTGTGGTGCAGAGGGAGACTGTGAAGTTTGATCAGTTTTCGAGGATGGTGAAGAGAGCGTATGAGCAGCCTGCTTAGATGCTGAGATGGTGGAGGAAGAGACTGCCGGACCTGAGCGATTCCGTCTTGTCCCGGCGTGGACATGAGACTTACTCGCCAGACTCCCAAGCAAGTATGATGCATGCCACGGAGGAGGCGCTCTACGACATGAACTGGTTGGAAGCGAGGCGTTCAGGTGGAACCAAAACAGCAGCCGTGAAGGCTCTGACATGATTATGTAACGAAATCGGGCTCATGACACAGCTACGCCAAATGCAATGCATACAGCATCAACTTCTCCCATCATACCGCAGCATCATATCACCTTCTGACGCTTCCCATCACGTCTTCTACCTCTTCCCAGCCAGCTCCTCCCACTGCACACCCACCCACTCCTCAACATAACCCACCTCACCTTCTTTCTTCTCCCTCTCCGGACAGTCCCTGCTACACACTCCCAGTATGACAGTCCCCCAATCCATTCCATCCAGTCCCATCTCCTCCGCCTCCAGTTCCGAAATCAGATGCGGCGTCAACTGCAATTCAAACACCCTCTCGTTCCCACAATTTTGACACCTCGGAATCTTACTCCCACTACTATTCTGCACTTTCACTTTGACGACCTGTCCCTCCGGCGGCGCCAACAATTTCCCGGGGGCATCTTTCTTGGAGTAGAGAAGTGGTTGTCCAGCAAACTCGTATCGCAGGACCTGTTCAGGGTTCTGGGAGAGACGGTCCGCGAATTTCTGGAAGGTCTTGTCCATGCTACTTTCGAAGGCTTCTTTGTCAAGGCCTCCAGCACCGCCGCTGCTTCCTTCGCCAGCATCGACGCGCACGCCAGCTGGGGTCTGGGCTCGCTCGGGGTCGATGTATTCTTTGTCGGCGTCGAGGTGGAGGGAGGGATATGGGGGCAGAAAGGCGGAGCTTTCGGGCCATGGTTCGGATGGTGTGTAGGCGGGTTCAGGAGCAGTCGAAGGACTTGAGATGCGAGCTTTGTCGGCGAAGGTTTGGGGGAGAGAGTTGAGTGTTGGCTCCGGTCTCTGCGGTGGTTTCGCGGCGAGAGAAGAAGTCGACGCGAACGGGCTGCCGTTGTTCTGACTTCCCGGTGACGCGAATGGATTTGCCTGAGCGTTGTTGCTTGCTGACGAAGCAAATGGGTTCGCCGATGCGTTGGAGGTGGCCTTCACACCGAAGAGGGTCTCGCCTAGGTTGTTGGGCGGTTGTGCAGCGCCTGTTGTGCTCTGGGGAGCTTCTGGCTGTTTCGAGCTTGATGACTGCTGGACCTTCGTCTGGCGTATCGCTCTGAAGCCCCTCACACTGCCATCCTTTCTTCGACATGCCTTCCTCTTGCAGGCCCAGATGTACAACCGCCTCTCATGTCCAGAAAAGCGATCTGGTAGATCACCGTTGATCTGCAGCAGCAGGCTCATGAGGCCATTGCAGACTTTGCACTTTGCGAGTGCACCTGATGGTGCAGTCTTGTCGTCAAGCCATGTCTACCCCGACTCTTAGCCTCTCTCTCCATACGTCTTTTTGCGCATTGACATTCGTACCGGATGGCCTCCAAGCTGGCTGAAAGGATCGCTGGTCGGTTCTTTTGATGCGTAGCCCAAGAGGACATTGGTCTCGATGTCCTCAGCGCCGGACGAGTCAGAGTCGTAGTCGGCCATGTTGGCTGAGTCGTTCAGGATTGCATTGAGAGACATGTCGAAATGTGGAACATCTTCCCAGAAATCGATAAAGAGCTTGGACTCGGACGCATCCCTGCTACGCTAAAATCCAGCGGAATAAGCAATACGCATGAACTCTTGTCCCACGTTCGCATACATAGATCCTCGATTACGACGGAGAACGTTTATTACTTCACTCATCATGATCAGAATTCCTGGACCCGCACCTTCCGACTGGCCGATCACCGCCACTCCTGCTATCGACATCATAACAAAGATCCAGAACACAGTACACGACGCCGTGGCCATGTCTTCGTGTGGTCAAAACCATTCCTTGACCTCACGAGCACATCTGCTCGGGCTCCCTCGCGAACTTCGGGATCTCATCATGGAGTACCTAATCCTCAAGCCAACAAACACAATCACCATGCTCCCCAACTTCGGCTGCCACGCAAACGAGATATCAGCTTGTCCACCTGCCATCTGTTCAGTCAACCACCAGCTCAGGGCAGAGACACTCTCGACTTTCTACTCCGGCAACACATTCACGGCTCAACTCGACAACGACCAGGACCTCGAGACAGCGAAGTTATGGCTCGAAGCAATCGGGAACGAAAACGTGAGCCATCTAAGGAAGCTGGTCATGTGCGGCTGGACCCGGATCCCTTTCCCCGATGAGGAAATGGTTACGAGGCGTTGGGTTCGTGTGTGTCTCGATCTTCGAGCCGGCACGATGAGTTTGGAAAGTAAGGATGGGAACTATGTCGCGCTCGAGTGCCGTACGGAAATTCCTAGTACCATCGAGGAGCTGAAGAAGGCGTATTCGCAGATGGTGGCTGCCAGAGGAGGCAAGCCTTTCGATGCGCAGGGTGTGGCGGAGTTGATGGACGGGTTCAATATGCTTTGCACTGGATACTGATCACATCATGCCAGGATGCCCGCAGACATGATGTACAGACATCGGCCATCTCGATCAAGACGCAACACGGTCATGTTGCGCTCCTGCTGCGGTATCAACGTGTTGGTAGAAGGGTGGCTTGCAGCTAATGCACAACCTGCAGCGGCAGTATACCCTCAGCTTAAGCTTCCCGCCAGCCTTATACACTTATCACAACGCCGGGACCAATCTGCCGCAGTGTACATCGCTAAGAATGCGAGCAATCAATGTTCGCTCCCTCGAATTCCGCGAGTTCTTCTCAGTTCAGGGAGCGTCAACCTCTATAAGCAATACTTTCTCATCGCTGGGAAGATTCCGAGATAATTTACAACGACTGGGCCAAAGGCCGCAATCTGCAAGGTCCTGGATATGACAAGATCATCAACTTCTGCAAGGTTGCTCGTAACACTGATCTGGGACGGGTCTGGATCTATACCTGCTGTATAATAAGAAGACCAGTGCTGGAGCTTTCGGAAGCCATCAACTCTATGTATAGTTGGTATCAGCATGCCTCGATCTGTTTCGTGCATCTTGCAGGCTACGACACTGGCGATGCTCCAGTGACGGTGGAGCGTCCTGCGCTACTGCGAATGGATCCGGAGGTGATGGACTCTACAGAACTCCTGGCGCCAAGCATCTTATGGTTTCACCAGGTAACGTGGAAAGCTTTTGGGTACGAAGAAGATGGCCCCGTCTCGTGTAAATCGTGCCGGACTGGGCATACGCCATACGAGCGTGAAGCACCAACTTGCGGAGACAAACAATGTTGTCTCGGCCATCACCGGCATATCGGCGGAATGCCTAAACTATGGCCTCTCCGGGGTACAGCGATACAGCATAGCGGCAAAGATGAGCTGGGCCACACATCGCTATGCCTCTGAAATCGAAGACGAGGCCTACTGCCTGCTTGTTCTGTTTGCAGTTAACATGCCTCTATTATATGGGGAACGCGATCGCACTTTCGTTCGGCTGCGAGAGAAGATCATCCGTCAGTCAATCGACAGCACCCTTCTCGCTCGGCCCTGCACTAGGGACTATGGTGTGGACTAGGCGCTACTCGCAAGAAGTCCTTACGACTTCTGGGTGTCGGGAGACACAAAGAACACTCGCTCGATTGCACAAGTCCTTCCCTAGTGACAAATATTGGCCTCTCGAAATGCGGGATGAACTGCCGCTCCTGCGTGTGGATGAATCAATTCCGGGCTCGCTCTCGACCTTGATAATAGAATCTATGAGCTTACTAGATTTAAAAGTCTAGAATAAGGGTATAATGTTAGGTTTAGTATAACCTAAAGATATTACAAGTTAAGAAGACAAGCTTAATCGGGTTTGTTCTCGGGCCGGTAGAAAGTTAAGGAGAGTAATAAAGTAGTAGCTATCTCGTCTTATAAAGACTAAGTAGTAATAAGGTAGAGGTTAGGTTATAGTATATTCTAAATAGTAATATTAAATAGTAAGTTAAATGTATCTAAACTATAAGGGTTTTTAGCGTTCCTAAATATAAAGGAGATATTACTAGTCTTAGCCTTAATTACTTAATTACTAATAAGTAAGTAATCTCGAATTACTAAGTCGCTAGTAATTAAGTAATCTTATACGGCGCACGTAATCTCTATAGCTAATAGTTAGGCGTACCGTTGTAGCTTAACCTAAACCGTAATACTATCCCTCTTCTAGCCTAGCTTCGTCCCGAAGCTTATATAAAATAATATAATGTCCCCTCTTCGCGGGCTATAAACGATATCTTCTTCTTCTTCTAAAAACCGTCTCCGGCTCGCTAAGAAAATTAACGAATACGGTTATCTAATAGATCTCGCGTATAACTATTATTTCTTTAACGGGTTATCCTATATTGTTATAGAAGGTAACTTTTAGCTTCGGTATTTAGAGTATATTCGTCGCGGGCGTAAGTATATAAACCTATCCTAGGAGTCTCTTAATAAGACCCGGGAGGAATACCAGAAAAAAGTCGAAAAGGATAAGGAGGAGCTTACGGAGATCTTAGTACGGTTAATACGGGATAAGGTAATACTTCGCTAAGTAGAGGAGCGCGCGCGTAAGAAGGCGTAGTATCTAGAGGCTAAAATAGAGGCCTCTAGAGAGATTAAGGACGTCGATTATCCTACTACCGAT
>LIHB01000124.1:0-65962 GCA_001297265.1 Mycosphaerella arachidis
CCCCCCCCCCCCGAGGCTTGACCTTCTAGCCGGGCAGAAAGTCTCT
Source organism: Mycosphaerella arachidis (assembly GCA_001297265.1). Taxonomy (NCBI): domain Eukaryota; kingdom Fungi; phylum Ascomycota; class Dothideomycetes; order Mycosphaerellales; family Mycosphaerellaceae; genus Mycosphaerella; species Mycosphaerella arachidis. The sequence goes on from LIHB01000124.1 coordinate 47, forward strand.
CGCACTGGGTTCGGACCGGACCTCGTGCATCCGAGGTGCGGTATTTCCTACAGTAAGCAGTCTGTCGCGATCATGGCGTGTCTCAGCGTGGGCTGAGCGCATTGTGGTGACATGTGCAATTGCATAGCTAAACCTCGAGCCTCGCTGCCAAGAACCTAGCCTCGTGATCCTGGGTTGGGCTCTTGGCACGAGGTCGAAGCTAGGATCCTACAGACCTGTCGCATAAAACCAGGTCAGAATAGTAATACCTGCCCAATGCTTTGTGCCTGGCTACAAGGTCAGCCAAGGCGTAGAGAGCTGGCCCGCCAATGCAGAGCGAGACAAACATTGAACTCATGATGATGCGTATGTGGCGCTGAGAGGAGCAGTTAGGTTCGGACCAGTAGATTAGTGTCTGGCGCCCTGCATATCAGATAGTTCGGCTCTTTCCAGGGCAGAACGACGGTGCAAGTCAAAGACCAGTCTTTGTTGCATATTCCGAACTTGGCCGGAAAATGCCGCACCAAGCAGTTTTGGTCGGTGAATGTCACCATGTTTCGACTACTGCCTACTGTGGTATCACAGTCGGCATCTGCCGGAGTCTCTCCTCGGGTGCCTGAGCTGCCAGGAAACCTCTGGGAACGCGGTCGACGACGATGTGGGAGCCGCTCTCGCAATGCAATCGCTGAAGACACTCGATGGTATATCAAGTGATTAAGCATGATATCGATGCCAAAAAAGCGTGCCGTCGGCGATTAGTCAGTGACGTGATCGATTCCGTCATATTGGCAGCATTCCTCGGTAGTCATGAGCATCGAAAACTTGGGTTGGCATTGCCATCAACGAAGTTGCAAGCATCGTGGCTCGCTGCCGGCGGAATAATATAACACGACGTCTCTTCCTTCCTCCCACAACAACATCGACAGTCGACACACACCCTTCACCTGCCTAACCATAGCCATGCCTGCAATACTCAGAAGTCGATACTGCTTGGTGAGCCAACATGGCTCTCTGCTGTGTGTATCTCGTGAAACTGCGTAGATCGATTCGTCTTCCTCCCAGCACCATCGACATTGGCATACTGAATGCATCGCATTGGCATCCGCAGCAGCCATCTCCATCGCGACATCGATAAAGCACATACATCACAGCAACTCATCCACAAACATGTCTACGTCAACACGCTGGCAACAGCACTTCTGCGGCGGCTGCTGCGGCGGCGACTGCACAACCTGCGTACGCTCACCCACCACCACCACAACCCCATTCTCTGCGACTGCTGACACTGCGTCCAGCTCCTCGCGTGGTTCTTCCCGTGTGTTCTGCACGGCCGCAACGCAGAACGACTAGAGGCCTTCCCAAACCACCGCCGTTTCGTGAAGCCAGTCAACACGTCTTGCCTGTTCTACTTGCTGGTCGTCTTCTTCTGTGGAAAGCTCGCTTTCATCCTGACCATGCTGCAAAGAAGCGACGCAAGAGAGATGCTCAACATCGATGGGGATGGTTGCGATGATTGTATGGTGGGCTTCTTTTGCGAGGTGAGTCGCACTCAAATGAAAGAGAGAAGAAGATGGGGAGGAGGGCACGAGCTGACATTCCGCACCAGCCGTGCGCCATGGCGCAGATCGACACGGAACTGGGATTCCGAACGCCAAAAATAGCCACGCCATTTGGAACAGTTCCAGAAGCTCAAACGGCCGCCGCCTATGCGCAGCCAGAGCCGCAGATGACATACGCGCCACAACATGCACCAGTACAACAGCCGTCGATGGTCTACCACCCACAGCCAGCACTCGCGCCTTCACAGCAGCTTGAGATCGCCTCCGCTCCATCGCCAGGATCGCCATCCGCACCGCAACGGGAGACCACCTCCGGTCCGTAACTGATGCCGACAGGACACTCCTGATTTCAGCCGGCGATGCAGCATTAAGGCGGCAGACGAATGGTGGGATGAATCGTTCTCTTCAACCTGAGGCGTTTGACATTGCTTATCATCTACGTCTTTATGCTTCATGGCACGCAACGTACAGTCCTCTCCTCCTACTTCGCATTCTGATCATTAAAATCCTGGATATAATAATGATCAGCTTCCACAGCCGAACAATGCAAAATTCAACTCATGTCTAGAAACCTCACTCAAATAGCTCCCAGTTCTATCCGTCGCCGGGTACGGCATCCGAGACAGGGCCTGCGCCTTATCGGTCGGGTACGAGCAGGTTTCCAAGACAGAACAGCAAATCCTTCGCGCCATTAAAAACAGCCACAGGCTTGGTGTAGTTCATCGCCGACATCATAGCCGCTGACGTAGTCAACAGCTCACCGAGACCCCTTTATCGCCTCGACCTGGGATACTGTAGTGCTCGAGCTCGGGTCGTCTCATGTTCCCCGAGAGATCGAGATTTAAGCGGGACCGGTAGAGCGGCCAGGTCCGAGCCGTACCTGCGGTCCAAAGTAGTTTTGCGTCAATCGACCGGTCCACTAAGCTCCTATTCCGCGCTTCGGTATTAACTTCAACAATTCGGCAAGAGACGCGCGAGATGAGCTGAAAGGACGTTGCGTTGCGCGCGAGAGCCATGGAAAGATACTCTGCCTGGATGTAAGAAGCTCCGTTTTGACAGAGGTTACTACGAAGCCAGGGACTATGGTGCAACACCGGAGTGGCGATGGGGGAATAGCGGGTAGTCGCTCAATGGGCAAAGCGGAAGTCTAGTCTCTTGTTACCGCGATCATTCGTCGTTCTCAAATACTCCTTCTTCTCTTCGTGGCTCATCGTACTCCAAATTGCTTCACGTTTCCTGGAAGCGAACGTCAGCATTCGCATCCGGATGTCAAAATGGATACTGACCTGTTCGTCTGTAGATAGAACACCTTCGTGGCGATGAACGCGACAACATTATATGCCAGAACTGCGAGCAAGACCTTGTTGCCCGTTCTGTAAAGAGGCTTGTCACCTTCGCGATAGATCTGCGAGGAAATGATGTTCGACAGCTGCACGGACATGTTATACAGCGCGGAAGCCACGGTGCGTGTTCGGACACTGCCTGCATTTCTGCTTGTGATGGCCACCATCATGGCGTGCATGTAAGGATAGCCCACGAGTAGGGTTCCTTGGATCCATCGTGCCCAGTGAGATAGGTTGGCAGGCTCGACTGTAAGGGCAATTAGGATTGGCAAAGACCACAGTTGGCCGATGGCGCCGAGAAGGAAGCGTTGGTTAATCTTTTCGGAGAGCCATGTCCAGAAGAGGAGCTGCAGGATGAAGAGCACGTATGCAGGAATGGTCAGCAGATTGGTCTCGAAGGTACCGAAGCCGAGTGCTTTGAGGTTTAGAGTGAGGTATGCCGTGGGAGGAGTCTATTGATGTCGTCAGCGTGCGTACAATCTCGGAGGCATCTGCTGGTAACATACGTTCGGTATCGTCCAAGTCAATCCAAGGATGTACATCGGCCACATGTGCCAGTCAGCAAGACACTCCCAGAGCTGATGGATCCCAAGACCCTGGCGATTGTGCATGTCACCCTTCGAAGGATCATCACGAATGATGCGATTGGCAATGATTTTCTCTTCTTCCTTGCTAAACCACCCATTCTTTCCGCGAAACCAGCTGGCTGTGGTGTATGGGCTTGCAGGCAAGTAGAACCATGCGAGAATGCCCAGTAAGCCAGTCAGCATACCTTCCAGAGCGAACAACCAAGCCCAGCCAGGCAAGCCATTGCGGCCCCGAAGACGCAGGATGCCATATGCGAGGAATGCAGAGACGACGTTGGTGGACTGGTAGGCAACCCAGAAGAAGCTCAACCGCTTCGGCAGCTCGGAGCTCTTGTAGTAGTAGCTGAGGTAGAGGATGACGTCTGGGATGAAGCCGCCCTCGATAAGACCAAGAAGGAATCGAGTAATGAAGAAGGAGGTCCTGCCGGTGAGGAAGGCTTGCATGCTTGCGACCAGTGACCAGGAAACCATCTGAACCGGAATCCATCGATCTGGTCCCAGCTTCTTCGAGATCATCTGCGAGGGCAGCTCAGCGAAGAGGAAGCTGCAGTAGAAGATGGTCATGCCATTGTTGTAGTCGTTCGTCGTCAAGCCCAGGTCCTTGAGCATGTTATCCGATAATGCTTGGGTTATGTTACCTCGGTCAAGCTGCAGGCAAAAGAACATGAGACATGCAAATGTGCAGATTCTCCAGTCTATCTGGATGACGTGAGTAGGTGACACGAACATATAATGCTGTCTGAAATACCTTTCGAATGACTCTGCGTTCCTCAGAAGGCTCCCATGTATACTCTGGATCATAGCGATGAAGACCTTCCCAACGCTCACTGGGCCTATAGTAAGTGTCAAGGCCCGCCGATGCGAAGGTCGTGCTGTCTCCGTGGAGGTTTTGACCTCGTTCGACGATTGGTGGTGGTTTCAATATGTTGGCAGTCGCAAAGCCCGCGGCGATCGTATCGCTCGCGGAAGTCCTTCCGGGTGGATTGTCGTCAGGGTGTAGCGAGCGGCGATGCTCTTCTGGGTGTTTCTCGTCCGCCATAATGCTCAGGTGGCGATGATCTGACTCCTGCTCAGTGTTCCGGCCAGGACACTAAGATTCTTGAGTACAGAATTCTGTGAACAAGCTCTCTTATCACAACCCTTGGGAGACTGGGCAGCAGCTCTATATATCTCGGCATCAGCCAAGGCAATGTTCTTTGACAGCGGTCCATCGATGTTCGAACAGAATCGCTTGTCATTGCCTCGACCCTCGTCGGATCAGCACGCCATTACAGCCACACATTCGAGCATTGCGGCCACAAACCGCGGTTCGCGGGAGAAAGCTACGTGGGCGCAACCACAATGCTGGTCCTCGTGGATAATGATCTTTCTTTCGCGAAGCGAAGGATCAGCACCGTGCATTCAGACCCGTGTTCGAGGCAGCCCAGTGCTGATCGGCACTATCCCGCTTCGTGTCGCATGCCCGTCAGATCCGTTTCGACCTATCGTGGCCTTGACATCACACCCAGCAAGCTTCGAGACGCAGGCATAAGCGCATCAAGCATGCACAGATGAAGACTGTTGGGAGGTGCTGTGCTGCAGGAGCGATGGCGTGCTCACCCGCTGAAATTGTGTGTACTTTGGAATTGCTTACGGGAACGGCTTGCCGAATGGACGATCCGGGTTACTCCTTGCACGCAAGGTGGCGATATCGTTCACAGGAACGCCAACAACGTGGGCGTGAGCGGCGATTCGTGAACCAAGATCTCGTGGTACAGGGAAGAGGAGCGTGCCGCCATGGTCGACTGGTCCAAGCATTACATCTCATAACGGCTAATCATTCATCCATTCTTCCTTCCAGGTACATCGGGCTGCACCAGCGATCAACACACTTGCATGGCGCTGTGTATGCCTGAGCGACTCATTTTGAAGTGCTTCTGTTTCGTCTTGTTGCCGAATTTCTCCAGAACCCAGCGGGCCTCATTTTGAGATCGTTGCTCGCGAGCCGCCATCTTCTTTTGCATCACTGCCAGCCCTTGTCTTTGGGCGTCTGATAGACCCGCGATGCCCATTTGATCACGAAGAGCCAAGCAGCTGCTGGTCGATGGTGACGTGCTTCGATCAGATCGATCGCCATGTGCTGAGTCTTGCGCTGGTGCTGGTGTGATAGCGACTTCCTGCGATCCGCGAGCTGACGTTCGATCGAAGAGTCCCGACCGCCGATGCTGCCGACTTGTAACTATGGTGCCGGTAGATGTGCGCATTTCTGTCTCGGATAGCATTTGCTGATTGGGGACATCCACTCCGCTGGGCTCCCAGAAGTCGAGAAAGTCGGACGCTGGCGACAGATCAAGCATACAATGCCCCTTGCTAAGCATATGCGCTCTGGTTGCTTCTGCAGACTGCTTTTCGTGGCCGCAATACAGGCAGGCGTTGAATTGGGAGACGACAAGCTGAAGGTACGCAAGCAGAGTTCCAACATCGGTCTCGAGCTTGCCCAGGTGAGGGATGCGGAAGCTATGTGTGGTAGCCATGTGCTTGAGATTCTCGTTTGCGTTGTCGCATATGACCAAGCAGAAGAGGCAATGCGCTGAGTCCGGCGATTCCGTAACTTTGGAGGTGGAACTGTCTACCAGTTTTGAATTGCTGCTTCCAAGTGCATTCGACTTCGTTCTTGGAGATACCGGACTGTCGCGTCTAGAGTGGTCTTCTGGTACAACGGATTGGTACTGCTCAAGTGAGATTGGCGCGAGCTCCACGACCCGGCGCTTCATGTTGTAGACATGCCAAGGTTCGCTCATGTGTTGTCGTCTCGTCGCATTGTCATCGAAGTGTGCGCTGCAAGTGCTGCATAGCACTGTGGAGCCGACCATGTTTGAATCCGTCAGTAGATGAGGGCTCGGCCTCGTCGTGGGTGAGCTGTTTCTGTGTGGTATGCAGTCGCCTCAAGCGAAAGATATACTGCGTCCGCATGTTGCATTGTCTTCGACTCATCGTGAGCACTGCAATGTCGGCCGTGGAGGCATGCACTGAATTCGTGACTCACAAAGCGGTAGGATTAGAGCTTCCCAAACAGGCAACTCGCTTGCCATTCATGGTCGATCGCCACGCAGAGATGCTACCAACTCATGTCGCATTCTTGAACAGGTCTGTAGCTATGAGAGACAGCATCACAATCGATGACGATGTATGATCGACCGATGCAGGGCTGAATAAACAGTTGCAAGGTGGCAGCGCTTCTGGCGTCAGAATGTTTCTCAGACCTCAAGACTGAGCAGCCTCGATCTGTGCCGCGAACTGCTGCTCACTGTACTTCTTCAGATCATCAGCCCAGAGCTGAAACTTCTCATTGAGCGTCTTCTGGTACATCCACTTGACAGGGTATGCCAGCACGCCACCGTAAACTTCCCACGTCCTGAGCTCGCACTCACTGTCACCAAGAATGATGACCTCGTGGAAACGCTCAGTCCTGAGTCCCTTGGAGACAAAGCCGCCACGAGACTTCCAGCTAATGCGGTACACTTTGCTCAAGTCGCTCGTGTATGCCGGGTCCTTCAAGTTCTCTGCATCAAGGTAACTGCTCGGCTTGTCCGGAGTGGAGATGTCGGTAACCAGGAGTTCGATCTGGTTGGTGTTCTTTAGTTTGGCCGAGTTCATGACGGCAGAGAAGTGCATGATTGAGTGCTTCTTCATGTGACTGAAGTCATTTGCTTCGTCTGCTTGTTCGTCCGGAGTCAGGCCCGGTCGACTGAATTGCTGAGACACGATGCGGGCTTCTGGCACGAACGTGTTCCATTTCTTGTAGTCTTCAATGCGAAGGACGTTCTCGAAAACAAGTGCGGCTGGCGCCTTGATCCGACACAAGCCAGAAGACTGGAAAACGGCGTCTTGGCGAGGGACTGTGGGAGAGCAAAGACCAGCGGCGGGCGGCCAAGTCGGGACGCTTGAAGATGCCATTGGTGCGGGCGGGAGGCCTCCAGGAGCGCAGTCGGCGTGGGTGGTTTGGTATGCCACTCGCCGCGGTAAGAACAGAGCAACGCACTGAGCTCGCCACAATGCAGCCGAGTCGCCTCAGGAAGGTCTAAGTTAGTGATTCGGTGCCCTCTATACAGCGTTCTTGCCGCGCTGGCATGTCCTACAAAGGTCAGCTGTTCCGCTCAGCCAGCGGTCGAGCAATCGTTGGCGTGGTCGTGGAGAAGAAGGCTTCGAAGTGTGGTCGCGTTGAATTCGTGTACTTGGCGAGACTGTATACAGCCTCGGTGGATACGCTAACGCCGTCCAACAAGCTTTGCTCGGTGCCGGTCTTGCTCTGGACAAGCGGTCTAGGCGCCCAGCCAGCGCCAAATGTCTTCCATCTCACTTCACACCATCCCCAACACCGCATCGCCTCCTGCAAGATCTTGACAAGGGCGAGATGCAAACACGTGGCGACCACGCCGTCGACATGCAGCTAGGTAGGGTGCAGGGTTGGGACGCAGTCCAATAGTATGGCCGCATCTCGTCGGCTTTGAGAGGGAGCTTCCGTCAGCCCGGCTGCAGAACCCACGCGAGCACGCCATGCACCCAGAGCTGTCCCGAGTAGAACTTTACTGCTGTCGTGTGCAAATATGTACGCGACGAGCTCATGGGTATATAGTGTGCTTGAGAGATGGTAGCACAGGTCTGACGTATCCTTGCATCGCATCGCCCATCTCTGTCCTGTCGAACCCGCCTGGACATCGGCACATCCGTCGCCATGGCTTCTTACGACTTCAACGATGGGGCACACCTGGAGAGGAAGGTGTCTGCTGTCCATGTCGCTCCCGTCGACGCCGACACTCACCTGCCGCTCTACGACAGCACCAGCCCGATAGACACCATCACTGCTCTCGTCCAGGAAGACCACCAACATGACATCAAGCTCCGAACAATGTCATGGCAGAAGGCTGCGTGGCTGCTCGCTGGTGACCAAGTCTGCCTCGCCATCATGGCACAGTCTTGGTCCCTCTCCGTCCTCGGCTGGGTGCCCGGTATCATCACCATGCTCGTCGCCGGCATCCTGTTCTACATCACCTCAATAACCATGCACAAGTTCATCATGAAGCACCCACAAATCATGGACATCTGCGACTTTGGCTACTACGCTTTCGGCAAGAGCAACATCGCATACCACTTCACAGCCTTCATGCTCCTCGCCAACAACATTCTCCTCATCGGCTTCCACGTCTTGACTGGTGCCAAGGTCCTCAACACTCTCTCCGACCACTCAATGTGCACCGTCATCTTCTCAGTCATCACCGCTCTCATCGGCATCGTGATGTCCCTGCCACGCACATTGAACCATGTTTCCTTCATGTCCATATTCTCCGCCGCAGCCATGGGCATCGCCATCCTCCTCTTCCTCGTCTTCGCCGGCATCGAAGATGCACCGTACTACGGCTACAACGGCAACTACCCGACAGACGGCCTCGTCAAGACTTACGCCTTCCCACGAGCGGGCACCACATGGGTCAACTGCATGAATGCAGTTCTCAAGTAAGTCACATCATCCAGCTCCCTCCATCAAGCGCACCACTAACTCCTCCCAGCATCACCTTCCTCTGGGTCCCCCAGATCCTCTTCCCCACCTTCATCGCTGAGATGGAGAAGCCCCAAGACTTCCCCAAGGCCCTCGCCGTCCTGACCGGTATCTCCGCCTTCCTCTTCATCGTTCCACCAGTCATTGGATTCCACTACCTGGGCCAATACGCCACCGCTCCAGCCTTTGGATCACTCGGTGTCGTCGCCTACAAGAAAGCCTCTTTCGCCTTCGTGATTGTCCCAACTCTGGTCATTGGAGTCATCTACGCCAACGTCAGCGCCAAGTTCGTCTACGGCCGGATTATGGGCAACTCCCGCCACGGACACAGCAACACTGTGATCGGATGGGGAGTCTGGGGTGCGGTCATGGCTGGAATTTGGCTGGTCGCCTTTGTCTTCGCGGAAGTCATCCCAAGCATGGGAGATTTCCTCTCGCTCCTCGGTGCGGCTTTCGACTCGTTCTTCGGCTTCATCTTCTTCGCCGTGGCGTACTACCACCTGTACAAGGGCAAGTTGTTCGCCGGACCGCTGCGATCGACGATGACGGTGGTGCATGTATTCATCATGATCTGTGGACTGTTCTCGCTGGGACCTGGGTTGTATGCGGCCGTTGAAGCGATTATCGCGGATTACTCGACGACTACGACGCCGGCGTTTAGCTGCAAGAATTTGTCGTTGTAGTAGTAGATGGTGGATTTTATGTTATGTCAATATGGCTGCGAAGTTGTGGATTTGATACCCCGAATGGATAGAGCATTGTACTGCAAGACATTTCTCCCTGCTTTTCTCAGTGCCCACATTCCCTCTCCGTCCCTTCTCGCGCCACTCTAAACATATCTCAATCACTCTCTCCTTCCTCACACAATATATCTCTTCACGTCATCGGTCCAGCCGCCTGATGGTGTTGTTAGTATTGCATGAGGCGATATGCTGTTGTGATACTGCTGTTGTTGACAGGATGAAGGGGGAGAAGTTGAAACCGCATGTCTGAGATGCTAGACCACATGCAGCTTGGCTGAAGATGGGCTGATCTGCGAGACAACGCTGCTGCCTGCTGCCTGCTGCCTACTCGTGTCTAAAAGTACATTTATTTTGCGATTCCACCACGAAGCATCGTCTTCTCTTGCACACCTACGCGCAGCATCTCGCTGCAGTACAGATTTCATACCAAATGCAGCCTCCGGACCCCTCATACAGTGCCCCTCCCAGCAGCAGCAGTGGCACCGGACCGGAGCAGCGATGTCCTCCACCGCAATCGCCGAAACCACCATCACGCACCAACGTCGACCGACTCCTCACGCTCCTGCACCTCCGTAAAGCTGGAAAACCAGTCGCATACCCTGACGCCGGCGAGTGGAAGCGCTTCAAGCTCAGTCCAGCGCAGTTTGAAGAGTTTCAACGCCGGCTGGACCAGGACGAAGCACTGTGGGGCTGGTTCCACGACAAGGCACATTACGACTACGACCCGTTAGAGCACGAGTTCGTCCTGCGCATGCCCTCGGTGGTCCATCAGAAGTTCCTGGGAAGGCTCAACACGGCAATATGGAAAGGCCTCGATGCATTGGCGGAAAGACTCGAGGCCGATCACCACGAAGAGACGGCAAGGAGCGTGAGGGATATCCGCCTAGGTGGAAGCGGGACTGTGTACATGGATTTAGCAGAGTCTGAGGCCAGCAGTCAGTCCTCGCGATCCAGGGCACGAGACATTCCGGTGCAAAGGAGTCCAGATTTCTCCTTGTACTGTGATAGTGATGGCGGGTACGGACTTGTGCTGGAGGTGAGCTATTCTCGGCAGAAGAACGCACTACCCCGATTAGCAGAGAGCTATATCCTGGACTCGAGCCACAGGATCAGGCGCGTGGTGGGCTTCGACATTACGTATGCGAGCGAGAAGAACAATGACCAGACGGCCACTGTCAGCGTGTGGCGGGCTGCAATGGAGAAAGATGAGCAGGGCGATGATTTGGCCATATACCGTTGCGACGTAGACGCTGTTGCCTTTCGAGATGGCCATGGTGCAGCTTGTGCTGGCGAGCTCGAACTGTTCGTTGGCGATCTTCTCCCTGACTTTGTTGTCGACGCCTTGCCAGAAGCCGTACGCACGGAGCGCTTGACCATCACCTTTGCTCAGCTTACAGAGTACCTGGCTCAAGCAGAGGCTGTGCCAAAGTTTGAGAGCGAGCCCCGGCCCGTCAGATTCCGCGTGCGCAAGCGCAAGCGTTCTGCCTCGGAGGTACTTTCCGCTCAGCGTGAAGAGGCTTTTCTTAAGCAGGAAGAAGCCGAGCTGAAGAAAGACCAGGCCGCTGGTGCAGGGTGGAGAAGTTCACGTCGCCCCAACCCATCCGCGGATCAGGAAAGAAGACGGAGTAAGCGAAACAAAGCTGGGAGGGATACTGCTCGGGCCAGCTGAAGAGAACGGCACCTCTTCATCGGATACATCACAACTGAGGTCTACCAGTCTCCGCCAGCAGCCTGGTGGTGCTCAGTTGCATCGGGTGAGGCGTAAGCAAACAAGCATGTCCGTCCTGCCAAGGAGACACGGCACAGCTGAGACCAGCTGATGGTTGTGTCACCGAAAACACGAGAAGTGCCGAGCTTTGGGACGCCATCCGCCGCCTCTTCCGAGAAGGTCTCTTGCAGACCCGTGGCCCTCCCGCTCGCAATCGGATCCCGTGTCACCATGACTGTTCATGGCATTGCGAGCAGCGCTCCTATGCGCGTCCGTTGCGCTGCTTCGCCACATCGTAGCTCGGCCGGGCCATTACCTGTCGCAGTCACGCACGAGCGAATGTGCTTCAGTGGGGATCAAGACGGTAAAAGCAGCAGCCACGGGCGGGCACAACGCATGGTCACACCGGGTCTCGAGAGCTGAAGTTTCTTGTGACACCAGGGCGAAGCATAAAGAGACGGGTGAGACGTCCATCCACGAGAGCTTCACATCCCAACGAACCAGTATCATCTCAGCAGTTCGCGCAGTCACAACTCCAACACATCCAGCATTCAAAATGTCTCCCTCCATCGCAGCATTCGTTGCCATATTAGCAACCGTCTCCGCAGCGCAGACTGCTCTGCCCTATTGCACGACCACCCTCGCATCAAGCGGTGTCACATGCTGCCCTCCGGTCGCAGGCCACACAGCAACATCGTACGTCGACTGCAAGGGCTGTGCTCTCACTTCTGCCGAAGGCCCGCAATGCAAGATGAAGTGCTCCGTGCCGTTTCCTACCAGCACCGACCTCACCACGACTCTCACGTCCTGCGCCCCGAGCGTCACCCCAAACGTGTCAAATAACGTCGAGCAAGACGACCCCATCATCAGCATCGGTCCCACCGAAACATGCACCATCACAGCGTTCACGAAAGTTCACGGAGGATGTGGTGACTGCGGTGTCGAGCCTGAGACTACGAAGACGAAGAGTATCGATTGCGGTGGGTGTGCTTTATTGACGGCGGAGACTACGATAGATGGTGCTGGGATTTGTGTATGTCCTACGGAGACGGAGACGACGGTTACGGCTTGCAAGACTGGTTGAATGGACGGAGCTCCAAAAATCTAACGAGCGCTTCATGCGATGTCGAAGGAAAGGAAATGTCCTTGGTCGAACACGCTGGAGCGTAGGTCCATGGCGTGCGAGTGTGCAGTGCGCTATATACGTCTAGTCCAGTCCGCTCTTGCAACCGCATGCCACTCCCCTGATCACATCCTAGTACTAGCCAGCTCAACGAAGATAGGGTACCCAAGGTAATCGACAAATCCAGCTTCGCACAAAAGAAACGATTTGACTCTGCACTTTGGATCGCTGACGATATAGACAACAACACCAGTAGCCGACGGCTGTGTAGCAAGCGTAGGTAGCGGCAAATGTTACCACAACACCGTGCACGCCCTCTCATGAAAGCCGATACGCCGTGAGGTTTCGGTTCTGGTACGAGCGCTGGACGCTTCTTGGTTGGGAAGTGTCTGACAATCAACAGTAAATTCGTAGACTTGGTCGTCTGATTGCGTTGTTTATTTTGAATTGACTAAATATACTGAGTGAGGAGAGGGTGATGATGATGATGATGACGATGGTGGTGGTGGGTTAATAGTAGGAAGTTTTGGCTTTGGGTTCGGTCTTGGTGTTGGACGTTGTGGTTACGACGATATGGCTGCTGTCGTTGGGATTGAGGACGAAGAAAGGAGAAGGAGGGCGCTAAGGAGTTTATAAAATTTCTCTGAGAATAGTCAGAGGATGAATACTAAGGCAAGTGAGGCATTGGGAACGACAGCTGCATGAAGTGCCTCTGCCTAGGTTCCGTCCACCACCAGCATGTGACTGCTGGGTGCGTTGGGTCGAAGGGCACGTGCGCCAAGGGACTACTAGACGACAACACACACGATGTGTTGCACATACGAGCACATACCTAACCGTGACCTTGCTCGCGCAAACGAAAATATGCTTGGATTCCGCTCCATTAATAACCTAAGTCTCGCAAACGTCGTTGGCCTGCTCTGCAGCTGCATTTCTGTTGCCCTCCTTAAGAGACGGCCCGGCGTTCCAACACATATCCCTAGTCCTAAGTATTGTACGCAACGTCACACTTACGAATCACGCCACGAACAAACGCCCGAGAAGCTGTTGTACCCGTCAAAATCGCCTTCTTTTTGGTTCTGCATATGAATTTCTTATCGAAGTCCGCGGCGGACCTTACTGAAGTACCTTCGGTGGATCCTTTAAGCGGGAAAGATGTGCAGTCATCTGCAAGGCTTGCGCGGTGATTGAAGTGAGGGATGCCTCGAACTTGACTCCACTGAGATGCGGATGCAGATCTTGAAGCCGGAACAAGATGCTGTGGTATACCGTTCGGGCATCTCTGTCGACATTAAAGTGCATGCTTGGACTCCCTAGGTAGCGCTAACGACACTGGCGCATAAGCAAAGGGCACTCTAGGCCTATGCTTGCGTTAGAGGCACTCATTAATGGGATCGGACTTACGGTATAGGTCAAGTTCAGAGGCAAGCTCTTTCGAAAACCGGTCGTCGAAATATCAACAATGAGCAAAGAACTTGTCTGACGAACTCTGTCCTTGAGGGAGGATGCGCCAAGTACATAGCTAGGCCAGCAGCGAACCTCTCCCCATTCTTGGGCGCGCACAGTTCATCAATCTGGTTTTCTGGACACGACTGTCTGTACTGTCTGACAAAGCCAAGCACCACGCCAGGGTCCACACCATCTCGAGAATAAGCGAGCTCTTGACACTTGTTTGGATCCTTATGTCTGACCTGCCTACCGTCGCCGTAGAGTACATCACGGACCGGGTGGTGCACGTCTGCTAAAGGTCGGCTGAGTCGCCGGTCGAGGTCGACATGATCCAGGTAAACCTCCTCGTTGTCGGTCAATATAGTACAGCCCGCCGTTACGGTCGGGACCTCGATAACAGTCAATTTTTCATCGATTTCTGCTAGCTTGGGCCCGTCGGTCGAGGGGCGTCTAGCTGGCATCACTACACACGGACTCCCACGGCTATCGATAGGTCTGTCGCCGTGGGCGGCGTACTCTCCCGGGGGAATGATTTCGATATCTATGCTAGCGGACAAAGTCCTAGACGGCGAGCGGACGGTTCGCACAACTCGGCTTTGCCTCGCGACTTTCGAGTCTCTCCTGGCAGTCCGCATGCTGTATGGTGCTGGGCGATCGAGCCGTCGTCTCGGCGTCTGTCGATTGACTAGCTGATTGCCGCTCGGCGGCCCATGCGTAGAGACTACATCTTCAAGAGCGCTTACCTTGCGAAGCGGGTGCAGCACACCTGAGCTGAGAGCCCTGCTCCCTCTGTCCGCGAGCTTGGGGGCGCGTTCCTGGGATCGGCTGTCATGTAGGGAGCGCATGTCTAAGGATCAGCGTGAGCGACGCGCTCTCGCTTGACGTCCGAGTTACCTCTCAGGCTGCGTAGCTTCAAGTCGCCCTAAACCACATCACGAACAATCTTAAGGAAAACGTTTGTACCACTTCGAAAATTTCAAACTCGGTCGTTGTGGCCGTCCTGCTCCTGATTCGAGATCCCAGCTGCTTGTATACGGCGTTCGGTTTTCTTTCGAAGTTTCCTTGACTAGGCAGGACGATTGACACGAACCCTAGTTCCTTCTACAAAGATGCATCTAAATAATCGACCATAATCAGTTGAATCAATATCTCTCGCTCGGCTATGCGAAGCTGAGATCACATCCTGCATATTGTGAGAAACTTGAGAAATCTCACGCCATGTACCACCCACGGCATGTTGGTTCTCGACACTGCGCCGACAAACTTGTCGTCCTTCTCATGACTAAGCGTCCTGTTAGATTGCTATTCATGTTCTACATTGCTAGTTCGGGCTACAATTCTATCGTCTACTAAGCGATGGGATCTCCCCTTTCTTTCTTCGTCTCTTCCGCGCCGTCTGCATTGGGAAGTATGTGCCCGGCTTATAGGCTTTGGTACGAATGTCTTACTGCCTCATACTACGTATCGGCAGAAGGTCGCAGAATATTGCTACTGCTACTGCTAGCGGCAATCTGAAGCATAGAAATAAGCCGTGTCCAGTATTAGCGCAAGCGTGTAGAGTCCGTTGCTGTACGCTAGTTAAGCCACAATGCGATGGAATGCCCGATCGCCTAAAGTCGCGAGAGGTCGGGAACTTGAGTCGGCATAAGATGTTGCGTTGGACCCCGTATGGAAGCTAACGGGAGTACTTGCGGCAAGTTTTGTCCACCATAGGTGGACCATCCGTTGCAATTCTTCCGCAACTCGTGACAAAATCATTAATCGAAGTCTTTCAGACCAGCTCCGTGGTGCGACATTTGTAACTTCTTTGAGAGTTTCAAGAGACATGTACATAGCGATATGATGTAGTCGTGGTGTATGATATATTCTGTGATCAATTTGATGTCATCCAGTGCTTGAAGACATAGCGGTCAGCGGTGTGAATTGGCTGTCGGAATCCCCTTTGCATTCCTCCGTATTGGGCTCATCGTCCTACTTATGCCATTCCTGCTCCTTGAGCAGCGCAGTACACAAACATCTTCTCTCCTTGTCCTCGACACAGCCTGTCTGGATCCTGCGCCTGTAACGCTTGTTCAGCCTACAGTATGCACCGACACTCCAACCATCCAAGATCTCCTTACGAGTTCTGTCAGTCCATCCGATTCCAACATACGAGCATTGTAACCTAAGATAGGCCTCTACACCATGCTTAAGACGTGGATCCGATACCAAGTCGCTCAGCCTCAAATTAGCAGAATTATAATGAGTGAATTCTGTGCGACTCCCCTCCTCCTCGCCAGCCATAGATTGCCAGTAGCAGCCGGTACTGGGCTACTACTACTGGTTGAGTTAGAAGCATACTGAACCATAAAGAAGCCGGCTGACTGTCGCAGAGCGGCATGTCGGACAAGAGTCTTATCCGTGTCTCAAATCAACCGTCCTGTGGCCCATATGTCGAAAGAATCATAGCAGCGAACTGGTTATCTGTGGCAAATGTCAAGCATCCTGTCTCCGGTATACCTGCTATAAGTTCCTCGACTCCTTGTTTGATGTACTCAATGTCCACTCCGGGGTTGATCTGGGGCTGCCCGGAATCACAGGTGGCCAGGTAGGTCATACCAGCGGGGAACCAGTGATTTACAGGTCTAATAACAGGCCCGTCCGGGGGCAATGAACTTCTACTTTCGTAGTTTCTCTAAACGATGAACATCTCTCCAGGTCCTGTCGACGCGCTGCAGGATGTAGAGTCTCTTCATCGGCATCTTGCAGAGGATACGCCAATAATTCGTAGACGCCGAAGACTTTTTGTGCAGCTTCTGTGTTTTCCAAGCGGAGCTGAGGGTGATTGGGGACCATAGTAATGTCGCTGAGATTTGTTTGTACTCTTGGAGTCGTTGAGCTTGTGGTGATGCCGCGAGACCGTTTTCGTGGAAGGGTTGTGGAGGAAAGTCTTGATGCGATGTACTAGCACGAAGGTCGGGTTGCAGTGTTGATGTTACCCTGTGAATGCGACCCAGACTTGGTCGTCCATCAAGTAGAGATGGACGATCGTTCAAAAGGTGGCCAGGCTACCAGCGGAAAGCAAAACCGACAATGAGATGTAGGAGACACAATAGGATTGCAACACTTTAGTATTGCGTTTTTTGCCCTTCGTTGTCTGTCGCGGCCTTAAGACGAGCGGGCACACTATCTACGCCTGCGTCTATTTGTTCATAAGTGATATTCTCAGAACTTCTGAGCGCTATCAAAGCAAGAGTGCTACCGGGTTGCGGAGGGATCGACAGTGGGGACGATTATCGACTTTGCTGCCTGCCACTTGCCAGGCGGCCAAATTATATATGCAATATGGTATCACAAATGCACGCGAATGTTCGAGGCTACACCTGCCTGAGGAACTCACACCCTTCGATGCCAAGGAACACAGGCATGGGCGAGCGTTTGGAGGTGATCCGACACTGCTGGGACAAGTGTCTGAACATAATTGACGAAATGGCATTCAAGAGCTCGACGCCCTGCTATCTGTTCTCCTATGCAGCGTAATAGGCCGGACCCTTAAGATCACGCCGTGGACTGACCTTGTGCCATTGGGTCCCACTTCTTGCTTAAACGATCAGTGCTGCAATGCGGCACCATTAGGTTGTATATGCTTCAAGTGTGCCCGATAATTGCAAGCGAAGGAACTGGCTGAAGAGGCAAAGTGACCTCTAAATATATTAGTGTCTTGATGCTAGAGGCTTGTGTAGAACATAGTTCACCGGTTCCAACATGATAAGAGTCCTTAGTCTCTAGCGTTGGGACTTGCTTAAGCCAATCCTCATCTGCTCCAAACCGTCCATCTACTCGACCTTCTCGTCAGCCTTTTCAGCACCGTCTTCGCCTTCGCGCCCTCTTTTATCGGCCTTCTCCTTCCTCGTCGCCTCCGCCTTCTCCTAGGACTCCTCCCTCTCCTCCCTCTCCCTCAACTCCCTATGTATCCTCTCCCTCTCCCTCTCCCTCTCCCTTCCCGTCCCCAAGGTCCTCCTATACTTCTTCGTCTCCAGCTCAAACCTCGAATTCACCTTCCTCCGCATGCACGAACTTCCCCTTACTCAGCTCCTGCAACCACAAGACTTTGACATCTTCCCTCTGAGCGACCTTCTCATCGACTCGGCCAGCCACCCCAGTCCGACGATTGATCCCATCCGAGTGCCAGCGTGCTATCTCGGTCTTGCCCAGATACCTCTCCAGCGCTGCGGGTTCGAGGGGATCTTTTTCGAGGCTGAGCTGGATCGAGCCGGGGGTTTCTTTATTTCTGCAGTCGTGGGCGAGACCTTTGTGGAAGTAGGATGATTCGAAACCTGAGCCGCGGGGAAGGAAAGTCATGACTTTGGAGCTGTCGGAAATCTGATTATGAAAGAATTCGTGCTCGTGCTCGATGTCTGACACAAACTCCAGTGGTGAGATAAACGTGTTGTCATAAGCAAAGAGGTTGTACCAGGCGACTTTGTACTCTGCAAGCATGGTTTCCCATTCTTCGGGAGTCTGTCTTCACTTTGGCCAGGGCACGTCGTTGATGTTCGGGAGATCGTAGGATTGACTGGTCTTGAGATCTTGATGTTCTGACCTAGATGTCCCTGGGAGTACTGAAGCCCGCCATCGTCCTTCGTATGGTCGTTGTCCCAACCTCCTTGCAGATTCAAGGCCTCACGAACGGCACGCTCGACGGCGAAGTCTAGCGGTACCCCCTTCTGAACGAGTTAGCAGGCCTCGTTCCAGCCTTGAATGAACTGCTATTCGTCTTGAACTGGAACATCGCCTGTAGATAGCTCGCTAATCTATATCAGCGACCCGTCGACCTCGTTAAGCTGAGTCGTCGCCTTTCGTAGATGCTGCTAAGCTGACTGTGGATTACCATTTCCGAAGGTGCCTGCAGCATCAAGCCGAGGCGCAAAGACGTCGTGTAGTAGTCTATAGTTGGACAGATCTCAGCCAATGGTTCGTCTGTGTTCGCTTCCACCACCGAGTTAGCATTCTTGCCTATGAATTAACCATGTGCGAACATACTTGGCATGTGCTGTCGAATAGCAGCGCACATGAAGCGAGCTTCAGCATATGGTAGGCAGACATCGTGACGCTGTTGACAAGGCAGCTGATGATACTGTATCTCGAGTCGTTCGACTTGATCCCTGAGATATGCCATGTGCTTCTCGGCGTCGGACGCAGTCCTTATGGTTGCTGGTAGATTTGGCTTGGTGGCCATCTGGACTGGTGCAGATCTCGACTCTCATCAACACGAGGCTAATCTTCTCCGAGCGTTGCAGCAGTATCGCCCAGCTGGGATGGACCTTCGCCGCCCAACAGCTCCAGCACCTAATCGAAGCGATCCATGTCGTTGCCTGTGTCTTCGGTATTCGTAGCACGGTACTCTCCACATCCTCAGCGTTGCTTGAAGTCACTGCATGTATTCCAAAAGACGACACAACACATCACAAATTATCGGCTCAACAAGTCACAACGCCGCCTCAGAGACTCGTGACGCATGAGCAAAAAGTGGACCGAGTTCAGACTCCAATGTCAGATGAAGAACAACCTTCCCCACTGATTGGCTCGCTCCTTCCACCGAGTCTAGCATGTGACGCATCGCAGCAAGGATACGAGTTTCGTGGAGAATGTGCTTTGCTTATTAAATGAGTATGTAGACTGCGCAGTAAACGTGTAGCTCTTCCTAAGTCTGTTTGGTTCCACGATGAGAAGGCAGAGAGGGCGATTAAGACTAGGCTTTACCCTGAAGATCGTACTACATCATCGTAACTTAAACTTGATGCGGCAGTGCTTGTTCACGTCCTCGTCGACAGATTGCTGAACTCCCCCGTACTTGTTTCGGTTCGCAATTGAGCTGCAGCATCTGCTTCTATTGAAGCACTGTGCTTATAAAATGTAAAGGCTCGTAGTCTTCCGCAGAAATTCCTGTTGGGACTGACGGGACCTCACTGTCTTGGTCTGACGGGATTGAAAAGAGACGCTGATGACGATTGAGGGGCACTTTGACATCATGGAACTGCGAAGCACCACGGGAAAGAGGCCTAGAGGCCTCTGGATTGCGCGTAGCGCCTCTAAACGATCCGTCTTCGCCGAGGACAATTGACCTCTCCCATATCTTCACCACCTGCTTGATAGCACAAAGCGACGAAGAAAGCAAATTACCATAGTATCAGAGAATCGTAAACGTCGTAGAAGCTAGCGACAGACTCAAGTAAGCGCCAGCGGTGAGGCGCGGCCTCCAGGCGGGCGGAGGAAAACACACAGCCATGAACCACTTCAAAAAATTACTGCGTCCATCTCATAAGTCCCCGGCATCTCCTCCTTCCCCTCAAACAACAACCCCATCGGAAACGTCCCCACCACAAAACACTTGTACACAAAATCCTGCACCGTACCCCTCAAAATCACCGCCGCGCCCGGGTTCTGCTTCTCCATCTCCTGCGTCGGCCGACAGAGCATATCCCCATCCTTCAACTTGCAAAGGTGCTCCAACGCATCGACGTAATTTCTCGAACCCGTAAAGTCCGCCACCTTCGATCCCGTGGGCATCAGGAGCCGCATTTTCGTTGCTTCGAGAGCGTCGACGGTGCCGTAGATGGAGAGGCAGACTTTGAAGCCGCCTTCGGTGGGGAAGGCGATGCTGGTGGGGAAGTTTGTTTCGTGGGAGGGTTCGGTGGCGATGAAGTCGGAGATATTGGCGGCGTAGGTTGAGATGGAGGAGAGGCGACGGCTGAGTTTGGAGAGGCGGCGTTCTTGGGTTGGGGGGTCTTGATCGCCGGTGAGGTTTGTGGAGGGCTTGGTCGTTTCGCCGGCGAAGTTCCAGTTTGTGGACCAGGAGAATACTCTGCTCATGCGAGAGGATCTTTGGAGGTTTTGTTTGGTGGCTTCGGCTTTGAGTTGAGCATTTTCGGGTACTGGGGGGAGAGAAGTTTTGTTCTGTCTGTACACTGAGGCGACGTTGATGGAGTTTGTTCTCTTCTTGTCGGCATTGCTGGTTGTGGAGGTTGTTGTCCCAGCGGAGTGTCTTCTCTTTGGGCTGGCTACCCGTGCTGGTGCTGTGAGTGTTTCTGTTGCCATCTTACAAGTTGATGCCTTGACGACGAGGAGGATGAGGACTACGGTGTTGCATCGATCATGATGGCTTCTTGCCAGATATCATAGAGAATCGAGGTGGGGTGCAGGGCGCCTGGTATGCCTTGGTCAATCTGAGACATGTCTCAGACACACATGGGGAAGGGCAGCCTCGACGCCATTCATGTCCGTTGAACCTTGGTACGACTGCACTTGATGCGCGTATGTGGCACGATTAACGTTGTCAGTTGATCAAGGTCCAATGATAAAGACCGCAAGATCCCAGTACCGTGAGCTGCGAGGTCATGTTCGACTTCATTGAGCAGTCGAGGTTTCTTGACCCTCCGATCGGCGTGGCAGGAGACATGCTGCTCAGATGGTATTGCATGTACTGCTGCATTCGTAACAGGGTCACAACGCCCTTGTGATGGCTAATGGCGATGCTTTTCTGTCTATCTTGACGTGCTTCCTTCAGCTTAGGCAATGGCAAGGTGGCGTCCGGTCATATGACCTCCGGTCTCCGCGAGACATGCTGCATTCCCTTCAACGGCCACGCATCCTTTCTTAACGGCGGAAAGCGTGGTGTCTGTTGTCGTAGTATTACGTGGCGCATGGTGTGCGAACGCTCAGGGTTTCATACTTCACTGGGCGATTGGGGCTTAGAGATGCTGCATAAACAAATTCCTCTAAACTCCGTCTCTCCACATCCAACCCTCGTCATAACGGACGCAACAACATCCGGAAGGCTTGAAGGGATTCTGGTGAACACAGGAAGCCGCAGCGAGGCTAAGACATGACGCTTCAGTCCCAGACTTTGAGCTCCAGTCATGTTCAACGCTCTGCAACAGGAAGCGGACCTTTCCGAGAATTGATTGGTTCGTGGAAGCCGTTGCGAGATGCGTTCCACTCCACGTCGCATTTGTTGCTGGCTCAGGGGCTGCTGTAGCCAAAACCCCAAGAAGTTCACCGCAATGTGTGTGTGTGTGTGTGAGAGAGAGAGAGAGAGAGAGAAGAAGCGTGAAGCATTTGGTGACCAACAGTCTCAAGGTAATGAAAGCGCTTCTTTTCTCTCTCGAGGTATCTGCTGTGGTATCAAATCTATCCGGCTCTATGTCAATCCAACACTTTCTGTACAAAACACCATGCATGCATCGTAATCGTAAACTCTAGTTCCAGCGTGGTGCGTTAAGGACGATACCCATAAGCACACCTGCGAGAGTACCGGCGATTGGAATGGTCATGATCCAGGAGAAGACGAGAAGACCGACTCGCTGGAAGTTGACGGCCTTGTAGGTACCGTTGCAGAGACCAACTCCAACAGTGGCACCAGTGATGCACATCGAGGTGGAGACTGGGAGCGAGAATTGCGAGAAGACGAGGACAGTGACGGCGGCACCCATCTCCATAGAACATCCTCTGCTTGGCGAGTGGTAGGTAATCTTGTTGCCCATGACCTTCATAATATTGTAGCCGTATGTGATGAGACCGAGGGAGATGACAGCGGAGAGAACAGCAAGTTGCCAGACTGGAACTGGAGCCTTGGAGGCAGCGGCCTCGCCAGTCTTCCAGGCAGTGTAGATGACAGCCCATGGGCCGACAGCGTTACCAATGTCGTTGGCGCCGTGAGCGAAAGAGGCAGTGCAGGCAGTGAGAACTTGGACGAAGGAGTACAGGTGCTCGACCTCGTTGGGATACTTCTTGGCGTGGCTGTAGACGCGAGCCATGCGGTCACCCTCTGGAGTGCCGTGGATACCGGATTGAGCAGCGTGGATGTCGTAGTGCACACCATAGAGGGCTCCGACAACGATCATGGCAGGAATGCGCTTGAGAAGGATCTGCATGTTCTTGATCTCGTAGATCTCACCTGGGCCCATTGGGTTGTCGTGGAGAAGGCGCATAGCCCAGCCCATTGGTCCCTTGCCTCGACGGAGCTTGCGGTGGAGACGCTCTCGGCCCTCCGCGCGGAGCTTCTTGTAGTCGACTGGAGCAGCCACGACTTCCGCCTGGGCAAGGGATTTCTCGTTGACCTCGTTGGGGGTCATGTCGGAGCCGACGCGGGTGATTTCAGTCTCGGCGGTGATGTTGTCGTCGTCATCCTGAACAACCGCGTAGTTGCGGACCTTGGCGACGGTGGCATCAGCTGGTGCTGGGCGGCGGAAGAGGAGAGGACCCTGGAAAATGTGGTACCACCTGAGGGTGTAGTCCTTCTTGACGACAACGCAGTGAACGTATGGGACGAAGAACAGCGCCGCGAGGACAGCGAGACCGACACCAGTCCCCATGGTGACGGAGACGATGAACCATGTTGGCTTCTTGTTGAGCTTCAGGTTCGGCGATCCCTTGTAGACGATGGAGAGGGTGCAGATGGTACCGGCGATGAGGAAGAAGAATGGCGAGGACCAGACAGCCCACGGCACTGGGTTGGTGCGCATGTGGACGACGAGCTTGATGAGCATGTAGATGGTGGCGGCGAATCCACCTGCGATGGTTGGAGCCATACCGAGACCCGCGAAGATGGCACCGAGACCCTTGCCTTTGTTCCAGCCCCATTGGACCTTGTCAGCGCCAGCAACAGCGACACCGACGCCAGCGACGGCGGAGATGAGCGAGTAGGTCGAGGAGACGTGCGCAGAGTGGCGGGTGCACCACATGACCCAGCAGGAGGCACCGGCGAGAGCGCAAGTGAAGGCGAGCATCTGCACACCGGGGTTGCCATCGAAGACGCTGTTTGGGATGATGCCGTTCTTGATGGTGTCGGCAGTTCGTGCACCGACCGTGATGGCGCCTAACATCTCGAAGATGGTGGCCAGGACCATGGCCCATCGGTAGGAGATGGAGCGGGAGGAGACGGAGGTGGCCCACGCGTTGGCGACATCGTCTGGAGGCGTGTTAGCTGAGGTCGAGTGAGGGGGGAGTGAAGAGGAGGAGGTGGTGGTGGTGGTGGTGGTGGTGGTGGCACTTACTGGCACCGTTGTTGTAGGCATCGAGCATGGCAAAGAAGGTGCCGATGGCGAAGACATAGTCGTACTGCGAGAGGACGGCCATGCTGTCTCGTACAGTAGAGGACTGTGGTGCTGGGATGTGATGCCGAGATTAAGCAGGATTTTGGTGGTGCTCCCTTCCCTTTTATCTGGTCAGCCCTGTAGGCGACTTGCAGAATCTGCACCACCACCCACTGCGGTCGCATTCGATCATCAGACGGGCAGGTGAAGCATCCAGAGCTGCGGCCGTGCCTCTCGCCCCCGGCCCTTCTTCCCAACATGTTCTAGAGGGGCAGCGGGATCTGGCGGTAGCTGCACGCCTCCGAAGCATCTTTCCACGCGAGGGTCTGTAGAGTAGAGTGTGTACAAGACGCTAGCCATGTGCCAAGTGCCCCATCTCAGCGCAGCAGAAGAAGCTCGAGAGCGCACCGGGCGAAGCTTCATCAGCGGAGCGGACTCGTGTGGCTGGCGGAAGCTATGCTTGGCAATTTCAGCCCATTCCTTGGCTCTCAGCGATCCTTGGCGGTTAAATACCAATGAAGCGCCCACGTGTATCATCTCTGGCCGTTGTCTCGCTCTCCCCTCTCGCAACATCTCAGGCATCTTCTTCTGGCAGCAGTCCCGGTCTCCTTTCTCCAGAACTTCATTGCCAAGTACACTACTCAACACGGTGGTCGCCCACGTGCGAGCGAGACCAATCCACGCGATGGAGATGGGCCTTCACTTGGACGGTGGCTGCGGGGAGAAGATTCTGCTGTGGGGGGGGTGGGCAGCATCTCTGGCATTCACGGTCGTGGCACAGAAGGAAAAGCCAGCACTGAAATGAAATGTACAGCCAGCGCGGTGCACGTCGTGCACGCACAGCCTAGGCCATCCAACGGAAGCTAACTGTTGTATAGGCGAACGTGGTCAATATTTGATCGGAAGTGCCCTAAGTTTAGTGGAGGTGGCACGACGTCCAGCTGTGCACCACTCGTGCCGGACTTCTACCGCCAACGACGACAACGACGACGACGACCTCGGCTATGCGCAACCAATCACGAGGGCATCCTCTGCTCACGCCTTCGAAGGATCACTTGGCCTGGGAGGAAACTGGATCGCTACGGACTTCTTCGTGCCTTTTTCGCGCACAAGCAAGCCGAGTGTAACAGCACGGGAAGAGCGACAAACAACAACCTTTCTTGACTGCGCCTTCATTCGACGGCGTGGGAGCAGAAACTGTCAACTCATCCTGCCCACTGCGGCCAGTCCGGCAGCTCACACCATCCTTCGCCCAACTCAGGCACGCCCCCTGTTCTCTCCTTCGCGGCAGTGTCGCACAACGGGGCGGAGCCTCGCCTACCTCCTTCCCTTTGGAGGCATTCTCGGACCATATGTAATGATGCTGGTCTTTTACGATCCTCGCTGAATTATACGAAGCTGTGGGATGGCAGGCTTCATATCCTCTTCTCACGCGACATGCATATGCCTCCTGCACGATCGACCCGCCAAGCAGCATGTCCACGTGCGCATGCCCACTTCCAGTCCGGCGGTGTGCTGCACGAACAGAGGTGGCTCGCAGGATCATGCCCAGGCCTTTGGAACACCCAAATCCGTGACGGCAGCCGAAGAAGCGAAGCTCCACGCCGCGATGCCGATGGTGCTTGCTCTCCTTTGCTTTCTTGTCCTGCCGCGACGAGCGAAGATCCACAGCGAAGAAGTTCAAGCAGCCGTGGCAACTTTGCAAGCTCAACCAGAATCCTGAGCACCAACATGTCGAATATTGTGGTGGGGGCGATCAGTTGCTTGAGAGCTCTCTTCATCGCCAAGCTATCGAGACTCGAACATTTGAAGTCATGCTGACCTCCACGCTCGGACCTTTGGGCATAGCAGTGGGTGGACTGACCGATGTTCGTGCTATCCTTCGCTGCAGTAGTCGCCCCACGGTGTGGCTGATCACTGCCGTGAATGCATTACGGCAAGTATCATAGTGCAGTGATGCACCCCACTGGGCTTCTCGACGGCGAGGATTTGTTCTAGAATGCTCACACGAGCGCACAGCTGGCCAAGGCGGCACCAATGTCAGCGCTTCACAATTGACTCGTCTGCACCGCGAAGTCCCTCGGTGAAGGCGCTTGATGCAAGTCCCTAGCTTGCGGCGCAGCAGGGTCCGGACCTACTTGGCGTGGGATGTTGGGCTCAGTGTCCGCGATGCACCGAAGAATCTGCTCCAGGTTGTAAATGTTGAAACGAAGATGATGCTTTCTGCCTTCACCAACATCTTTCGCCACGTTCGAAGTCCCATCACCGAGATCCACTGCGCCCTTCCACACTACTCAGCAGTACACCGACAGCCACTTAAGCAACCTCACTTTTCGCGATCGTCAGGAAACCTCTCAACAGAGGCTGACACATGAGTACTCCGCTGGACTGCAGCACAATACACAAGAGCTTTGCGCATTTCTAGGAATTTGAAGTCCCAGGTCATTTTATCCGGCGACAAGTTCTTGGATGAATCCCTCTCTCAGCGACACCCGCACGATCACAACCTAACAGTCACTTCGCGCGATGATGAGATGCACGACTTTGCAGCACGCCCTGCTGTACCTCGCGTTGCTCCTCGGATACCTCTTGCTTTTCGTTGTCATCGTTCTCCACACACCATGGGCGGACGCTTTCATTTCACATCTTCGGGATTGGCATCTGTCGTTCGTGGTGCCCGTGCCAGAGTCCAGAGACTGGGCGGGTGAAGTGTTGAACCGGGAGGTCGACCCTCTTCGCGCTCGCGGCCGTTCGCTCTTCCCCTGATACTGTTGTCAGCACCACCGCGCCTGTCACCGCGTATACATCGGTTGGGTGGACCAGCGATGGTCGCCCCAAATGGACTGAGGAGCCCTGCTACCCAGGACTTCCATCGATATTAACGCACAATCAGCCGAACATCACTTCCATGGCCTGTGAGCTTCACACGAGTCGCCATTGAACATCAGGAGGAATCAGCCTCTGTTTTAGATACGTATCACCGAGGCTCCGGGCGACCATCCGATTACATCGTCGCTCCGACCTCCACCACATCTTGTCGACGAGGCGGCGCGCAGCTTCATGGAAATGATCGCAAGACTCGACACACCGACCACTGGTCGTTGTCCTTTAAATACTACGACCCTGCCACTACAACTGGCTTCCTCAGCTGCCTCGCCTCCAAATTCGGCACCGAACACTACCGACGTGCACAGGGCACACGTCTCTCGACAACAGCTGTGGGCCAGAGCTATAGACTTTCTGATGCTGAGTGTTCGTATGTTTTGACTGTCCTCAGAAGGAAACGCGAGCGTTCAGTGTCGCTCGGTCGTAGGTCATCTGTTTTTGAACTTCGTCTTTGTCCTCAAAATACCATTAAGCTTTCGTCGCACAATTCTCTTTTACCTTCCTGGATGCTGTCCTCACACTTTCGGTCCTCATACATCGCATCAGATTAACATGAAGCTCTCTAAGATAGTCACTACTGCGCTTCCCAGCTTTCCATCGATGACTCCGCATCCATGGCAGCCGACATCAACGTACACTCCGTTCGTGCGCTCCGGCGCACTGCCCACCATCGCACATCCTCCGTATACGCGAACTGAGCAGCCTGCTCTGACCACGCGCGTGGTCACTCTGGTCGAGACCGTTGCGTCCCGTCCACACATGGCGATGCCGACTGAGAAGCCCAAAGACCCTCAGCCGCAACCAACGGGCTCGGATCAGTATTACACTACTTTAGGTACGTCGGTTCTGCACAATAACTTCATACTTCTCAAGAAGATGGCTAACATTCTTCTGTAGTCGCCTACGGCACATATGGTGTCATCACCGTCAGCGGCACGCAGCCAAACCCGAACACCTTCAAGCCAAGCCTGTCCTTGACCTACAACCCCGCCGCCGCCACCTCCAACACCCCACCTCCCGCAACCGCAGCCAGCACCAACGTCCTCGCCGGTCTCGACCCCAAGCGCCCTAAAGCCGGCCTCGTCTTCGCCATCCAACGCTACGCCGACGCAAACTGCGCCGACCCCGTCGGCCCCCGCTTCGCCTACGACGGCTCCCAATCGAACTCCTGCTTCTTCAAACACGGCTCCTGTCGCGGCTCCTGCGCATACCTCGGGCACAAGGACGGTCAGACCTTCTGGAAGCACGACAGAAAAAACTTGTCAGAGAAGCGCCTGGAGCAGTACGATTTCGCCAGCTGGGACTACAAACTCGTCACATGGGACGAGGTGTGGAACGAGCACAATAAATGGCAGCCGGCGATCGGACATATGAGGCATAAACATAAAAAGTATATGTTCCCCGAGGCGAATAATGAAGGTGGGGGAACTGCGGTTTGTGATGCGACGTTTTGGCAGTTGAGGGACTGTAAGGAGAATAGTAAACGGCCCGAGAGTGGCCAGGTTATGAAGTGGCGGCCGGTAAGTTGAGATGCGGAGATGTCGAGGATGTGTACATGATGGGGCATGTGTGCTGACCCTTTTTTTTGTAGCAAAATTTGAGGCTTGATGAGGGGAAGTGTATGAATGGGTTTAAGAATACGAGAGGTGTGCCGGCTATGGCGGCGAGTTTTAGGATTGAATGCTACGTATGAGCGGAGGAGGACTTTTTCCACTGTGGGACGTGACGGCAGGAAGTATAGGCGATGGAGTAAGTGGCGCGAGGTCCTGGGGAAGGTGTGCGACGGGACTGCTAATATCCTCGATGTAATCAGTCACTATCACAATTGTCCCACACGGGCCACGCCATATTACTGTTCCTCGCTCTTCCCGATCTTCGTTGCGAGCTTGCTATGCAGCGAAAGATTCTTCTGCACCTTCAGCACGATTTTCGTAAGCAGAGGGTTCGGGAAATGACGCAACTCGCTCCCTCCAACTTCTACACCATGCTGCCAGACCACAGGATGTATCTTCTTTCTCTCGCCATCGCCGAGCAGCGTTGCGGCACAGCTTCGAACTCTCTCTTGAGACCAGGACATCTCCAGCCAAACTCGATCAGCGGACTTTAAGCAATTACAAAGGTTCTATTTGCCCGCCCGCTCGACTCATCACTACTGATTCGGCAAATTCTAGCTTCTAGCTTCGATGCGCACCATACCAGAAAAATAATATCGCTTTCTCTGGACTAGGCGAAATCACATCACAGCGCACAATGCAGAATTTTTAACCGCGGCTGGTGCAGCCCTCCCCCTAAGTTATGGGGACCCCTTCACGACCGGCTGCATCGTGGTTCGGCGTCTCGAAGCCGATGTTCTCAATACGGTGAAGGAAATAAAGCCTTCTATCGTCCTCCGGGTACTCGTACGGCCACGTACGATTGTCGATATACGACGCCTCGAGTGATCTACCCGAGTGGGCGGGGGGTCAGCGAGCTCGATCCGGATCTTTGGAATCGTCTTCCGAGCGCACAGCGGTGGCACGATGATGCTACGCTCTAGCTCTCGTCCAAGCTGCTGATCTGGCTTGTCCTTTGGGCCAGATCTCTTGCGGAATTGGAGAGGCTCGTAGACATCGGGGGTCGATGTTATTCTAACGGCTATGATCGGATGAATTGGTGGATGGGAGGTGCATCGTTTCTTGTACTATGTATAATCAGCTTGACTTTCGAGAAAAGAATTTCCCCATGAAGCGCCGAGGGTCCTTGTGGGACTTGCCGTTTGTGGGAGGATTTGTCCTGCTGGATTAGGAGCAAGATTTTCGCACCGAAGAGGGCTGGGATCCCCCTTTCTTCGGAGCTGCTTACATATGCTTATAGAAGTGAGCAAGGACGGTTCTGTGGTTGGAAGATTCAGTGGATTGATCGTTTCCTTGATGCCGGGTTGTGGATCTCTGCGCACGACGATCTACGAGGGCGAAGATCTCTTTTCGGATCTCTGCTGAGAGACTAGGTCAGAGTGGCGAGGGTGGGGATCTTGCTTAAGGAGGCTTGGGAAAGGTGTGTGGCTTGGAAATGGACTGGCCTTAGTGTTGGTGGATAAAGGAGTGGCTGGTGAAGCCCAGGGTGTCTGTCTAGGATTGGCAGAATGGTGGTTACACGAGAGGAAAGTGAAATATCGCACGCCTCAGCAGTAGGGACTTAGGCTGTCTGACCCTTGCGTATCGATACATCTACTGATGTGTAGCAAATTTCGCATTCGTCCGAATCTTTCTGCGGATTCTTGGAGATTTCCCCGAACTCGATGCAGCCGTATCCTTACGGCATGGCACAACGACGGCGGCCTATGTTCCATCCTACATACACACACGTGACCATAAGTTTCGCGTTAAGAATTTTAACGCCGCTCAGCCCCTAGCCTCAAATTACCCGATGAACTCGGTGATTTCCCCTAGCACCGGATATTACACAGTATCACTTTTTCATGTGAAGCTCCAGGAGATCTACATATTCAAGTTCTTGAATACTTCCAACCGTCGACCTTGTGGGGCTCCGAGCCCTCGTCGCATTCTTGCAGCAAATTGTCAACTACATTCTCCTTAGCCAACACACTTCGAAGATTCCGCATCAGCTTTCGCGCTTCCCCTGGTAGAAGCTCGATGCTGAACACAATCTTCCGCGTATCCGAGTCGTAGCTGTGCGGTCCTATGTCACTCTACTCCAGAGTCGAGCTTGAGTCATTGTTGGCGACGCACGCCTTGGTCTATGTCTGGCTCGTAGAGGACTTGCTTGAGTACGATACGAAGAGTTTGGCGCCGAAGAACACGGGACGGAGTTCCTGACGCAGTCATTTGGTGATGTCAAGTTGTCGTAGGAATCAACGTCTGGCCATGTGCGGGGAGTCTGATCGAAGCGGAGAGAGCTCTCCGGTCTCTGCATCTCTGTTGATGAAGGTGAGGTTGGAGATGTTGATGCGGATCTTGGACGGGAGGGCTGTAAGGCTTGTCTTCCTGTCGCCTTGCTCCTGCTCCTGTGGTCGCTCTGCCGGCGCTTCAGTCCTTGTACTTTAGCTTGGCTGCGTGGCCACCGGGCGTGCTTTCTCGTCCCGTTGCTTGTGATCTCTCGGTCGCTCCGCTACCGCTTCGGTCGTCCCGCTTACGCTCGGCTTCGGGGCGATCCCGTTGGTGGCGCGTGGCGTGGTTTGTGCGGGCAGTATAATACTCATGGTTGGAGCTGGAATGGGCTATGTGTAATAAAGCAGACTGGTTGAAAGGGCACGCAACGCTTATTGAAGAGTGCAGTGACTTTCTTCGCACACTATAACACACATTCAGTGTCTATTCACCTTCATATCGGCAAATTTCCTGCGTTGAACACTCGTTGAGTCGCGATAGTTCCAATCAGGAAGTGTGTACAGTGGTGGTCAAACCCTGAAAGTCTTCAATCCGTAAGTACAAGCCGTTGCGATCCTTGTCCCACTCAAGCATGGGCTGCATCTGAGCGCTGTGAATCTGCTTCAAGACGCAAAAAATCGCGCCGTAGATCAGAGGGCGGCGCTCTTGGCGCAAACAGGTGTTGATGTGCAGTCAGATGAGGAAAGGGACCCGACCTACAAATAGCCTGTAGTGCAACAGTTTCCTCGATTCAAGACCTCTTGCGGATCTCCATTGGAAATGTCATTAGGCTTGCTTTCTCCTAGCTTTTCTCTGGTCCTGGTGTTCCTGATGTCCTGTACAATGATGCTCCGACTGCTCGCCCTCGTCACTGGCTGATGACGGTAGGAGCGACTCGGTCATGTTCGACCGAGCTAGGGGTGAAGGAAATGTGAGAGTCATGAGACATCGTCTTGGCATTCATAACACGCGCATTACCAGTTTTCTGCCTCGAAGTGACTGTTGAGACATTTGGTCAGCTTGACGAGCGCGCCACAACAGGGCCTGACTCTGCATGACAGATTGTGCATAGGGTCAGATCTGGATTTGACACCAGGCCCTCTCTCCTACAAGCAGGCCTACAACAGACGACATGTCTGCAGCGTTGCCACGGAAGGTGAAATCGGGATGAGTAGCCATAATTTTAAAGTTTATCTCCCGATCAGGAACGGGTATGACCTAACTGCGTTCCTAAGTCTAGCGTTGCATCTGCCTGAATGCCTTGCAAATGTTCCATTGCTCTTTGAGATCTTTGTCTCGCCCTGCTCTTTATCGCCCCGACTCGTGCAGCGTGCCCTCGAAATCCGTCTTGTCCTCTCCTATCAAGAGATGCGCAGACCTTTTCCCATTTCCATCTGCAAGTATGCGTCTCTGACTATGCTGTCCGTCCATGTTGCCATTGCCTTTGCGTAAGCCGACTCGATCTGGTCCTCCTTCAATGTAGCGTGCACGAGCCCCGACGGCACAAGGTCCTCGCCTCTGTCGGGGTGAGACAACAAGTCAGTCCTGATCAAGATCGTCTCCTTGCTCGCAATGACACGAATCGCGTGGATGATGCGATCGAGGTCGGCACGCATGGATGCACCACGTGGATTCGAGCGCGTCACCAGGCTGAAGTCCATGACATGGAGGTTGATGGTGAGGGAGTCGAGTCGAGTGAAGTCTTGGGCGATGACTTTTAGAACCTGTACGGTGTCGCCGACTAGGTCAATCGGGCTGCGCGTATAATCCATAATCTCGATGAGAAGGTGAAGACGGCGAATGCTTCGGCGGTGGTCGCTGGCAAGATATGCCCGGTCATCGCCAATGTAGTCGGCAACCCCCTTTCTCGGTTTGATGTGAAGATGAATCTCGTTCAGCAACCAGAACTGCTTCTCCGCCTCCTTGAGCAACGTGGAGCTGTCTCGCCATGGTCTTAAAAGTCTCTTCTTGATGTGATTGAGCTTTTTTGATGGTACCGCGCCAATGCTTCGCTTGACGGAGTATCGCGCAATGCTGTGCCACAACTCGAGAGGTAGGCCAGGTCGATAGACTGCCGGGCCTGTGTCTGTCAGTAAATCGCTGAGGCAGAGAGGCGAGATGACCGACCTGCTGCTCTACGCACTAGAGGTTTGCGATGAGCCATGATGGTGCCGCAGGTATGTGTCGCAGATTGCGATGTATTTTTACCTTCTGAGTGGGAATTGAACTGTTGACTTGCGGCTCACTCGCGGCAAGCGGACCTAAGCGGGGACTTCACATGGGACAACAACAGACAAGGGTTGGCAGATCGCCGATGCTGGTCCTCTGACAATCTCCACATCTGGTCTAGAGATGCGGGATCTCAAGACGAGACCAGGAGCACGGATATAGAAGACGTTATGGGAGACAGAATTGCTTGTGGAGTAGATACATCTTCCGCGAAGATATGTCCCGCTACAGTGCCAACGGCTTGCTTTCATGGGACGGAGACTCGGTGCACTGTCCTACCCGTGCCGCCATGCAACTGCATGTCGCTCTCGATTCCTACTACCTCGGCGCAGCACGACACCTAAACACCATCTCATCAAGCTTCCTGCGAATCTGATACTCCTGCTCCATAGCCTCGTCAGCAATCTTATAAGCGGTGACTATGACACGCTTAGCGTGGTCCACCTGTTGACGATTTTCAGCTAAAGCCAAAGCCTCAGTGTAGCTAGCTCCGTTTTCATCGAGTTTCTTATGCGCTGCTGCGACATTGATAGTGGCTACGCGGTGTTGAGCCAGCAGACACTGATGCTCGTAATACTCGCGCATGTCGCGGAAGAATATTGTCTTAGCGTGCGATGTCGCGACGAATGTGGCTGCTCGTTGCGGCCACGACTGAGACGATGTAAATCGGACTGCCCCGCAGAAGGAATATTGGAATGTGGTTGCATTGAGTAGTATAGGTTGGCCATATGACTTGTAGACTATAAAGCCCCAAGTGCTGTGTGTTATTTCAGCACTGAACCTTTTCTGGCTAATAACATGTGAATGCCAAGAGCTCGGCTGGGTACGAAGTGAATATGATCATTTATGGCTTCACACTATGGCATATTCTGACGGTTTGGAACTGTGAGACAACAGCCCTAGAGGACCAGGACCCCATGGAAGCAAAAAGATGCACAATATCTACGTTCCACGATGCGGTGGTGTCGGCGCTTCTACTGACACTTCGCTTGTAGCAGAAGAGCCGGAATACAGCGATCACAATCCATGATAACTCTCTGCCAGCCGTCTGCCTCGAATCCTTCCCTCAGACATTCCAGAGCACTAACTGCGGACTGCGCTGTTCTTCCAATGCTACGTTCCACCATCATGCGGCGAGCTGGTCCTCTGGCACCTCAGGCTCGTAGTGCTCCCATTCTCCTTCATTCGTGTACTGCTCGTAGGGGGATAGAGTCTGTGACAAGTTCCACAGCACCACGCGAATCGTTGGAAGTCTGTCGTTGAAGTTTACAGGTCGATACCAGACTTTACGGAAGCGCGGGGACGAAGCTTTGAGTGCATGTCTGCGGATAGAGTCGTATGGATGACCGAGCGAATCCAAACATCCGTCGCGCAGGGGCCAATAGAAGTCCTTCCCGGGCCAGGACAGTCGATTCAGGTTGTTGAGCTCGTATTCAGAGAGCTTATGACCAGCCTTGGAACATGAAGCCATGAGATAAATGCTATGCAGGGCACGTGAGTACGCTGGCGAGAGCTGGGAAAACATTGCAGGACATCGAGCGAGATATGCTCGAAAGTTGCGCAGGCACTCCTGGGCATGGCATAGGAGTTGATTTATCGCAAAAGATAGCGGTTGTAGAAGTCCGATGAACCCTCTGGCGTCTTATCGGAGTCGACGTCTGAGTCGTTCGCATAGTTGAGATCAAGCAATCTCATGTCTTGTAACTGCAAGGCCCTGATGTGCTCGAGGATTCCGAAGCTTGGATTGGACACGTGGTGAGCTCGGCCTAGCGAGTGGATGTGAGGGAGTTCGAAATTCCTCTCATCATGCTCGTAGCGCGGGTTGATGAGCGAACGCATCATGTCGACACGCAGTACAGTGTGCTTTGCCATGTACTTCAAAGCCTCCGTCATAGTCTCACGATTGACGCAAATCAGCTGCAGGACAAGTTTGAAGTGGTCCCAGTTGACGATAGAGGACGGTCCTTTGGGGTCGTGTCGTACGGCAACGATGACAGCGTCCGGCATCGCCCAAGCTACGATGCAGTCCAAAACTTCCTGCGGCATCTTCATTGAGTCTTCCTTCTCGCCTCGTAGCGCCTTACTTTTCTTGGCATCTCGGTGTTGCTGTCCGCGTTCGAGAGTTCTCTGTCTCTTCGAGGCGGCGTCTCGCTGTAGCTCGTCGAAGAAGTCGTCCAGTGCCGGGTGTTTCGTGCTTGTGCTTGGCCCTTCGTCTTGGCGGAAGCGAGAACCATCTTGGCTAATGGCTCGTGGTCGGCAGCTTATGTTATAGAGAGTGGTCGCTTGTCGTTGATGAGATATTGTTTGTACTCGTTTGCACGCGACTTGCATGAGCTAGCTGCAGCTAAGCGCCAAATTACGCCATAAATTCAGTCCAGATAGCCACAAACCAGTACGTTCCAAGGAAAGCGGGTTGTTCAAGAAAGTAAGAGCTCAAAGCCATCTCGGTCTCTTGTCTTGTGGAGGCGAAGACAGCGATTCTCGAGGGAGCCGAGCTGAGCGCTCTCGAGCTTACAACGCCTGCTGATCCACACACAACACCACGCGAAGTCGTGACTTCCGCACCCATCAACCGTTAGCAGTCTGAGGCTGTGTTCGACATCCACTCGCTGCCACTCCTGCGTGACAGTAAGCTAGCGGGTCTCTGGGTGGCTCAGACAGCTCATCGTCAGATGTTTTGTGAGCAGTAGCCGTTGCTGTCATACCAAAGGGACGCCATGTGGCGGAGCTTAAAAGAGTTCCATGTGACATGGCGACATACCGCTTCTCAATCGATTCCTTGCGTTCTTTACTTGACGGTATCAGACTCATCCTCAGCCCAGTCACAAGCTTCAATAGCGCCGCCTTCCCCATGACCATAATCTCGCTCTAATTCATGACGCAACCTTATACCCGCTGGGCACTCCCGAGCTCAATCGGCTGAGCATCAGCATCTTTCGTGAGCTCTTCCCTCCGACGATCATTCAATTCTTCTACATAACTCTTGCTTGCTCCTTTCCATCCCTTCCTTTCTCGCCGAAGGGCAACAGCGCCGAAAATGATGGCCAAGCCATAGAAGAAAATTCCGCTTGGGCCGCAGACGATGATTCCAATGGCGAAAGTAGAGTCCCCGTTGCCGGCAAAGAGCCCGACGAGCGCCCAGATGATGAGAGCAGCGATACTCAGACTCGATGTGATCACGATGCGTTTCGCACTTATTGTTCTATGATACCGATGTAGAGCGTTGACGATAGAGGAGATGAAGAGACCGAGAAGGATGATGATGTCAAACGCTGCTGCGGCCCTGAATAGAGTCAGCTTGGTGATGAAGCCTGGAGCGCTTTTGGATACACTCACTTCCAGCTTGATGTGTCGTAATTGTCATACTCTGGGTAGTCGTCGTTTTCGCTCGCAAAATCGCGGTTCAAGCCCAGGACTGTGAAGCAAAATATGCAGGCAGCGGTATTGTTCGCCACCAGAATGCCAGAGATCCAAGCACTCCCACCACGACACGGCTTCGCGTATAACGAATAGGCGTTGATCTTGTATGTATTCAGGCTTCGCTTCGAGACTGACGAGCCAAACATCGTGGCTGTTGATTGTCGCTGTCGCTGTGTAGTGTTTCGCTATATCCTGTTGGCTGATGCTGTTCAGTATATGATGCGGACATGGCTAATATGTATGCAGTCGAGACACCCAGTCGTGAAACTTCTCCTTCATCGCATAGCCACGTGCAATGTCGATCTATTTAAAAGTTCCTAGGGGGATCCATGGCTGGGTCGTATTCCCCCACGCGCCCTGCAAGGCTGTGCTGTCAAAGTGTCGCGATGGGCAAGCTAGGTTTGAAGTCTGACCGAAAGAGGGACACGCCACTCCTTGATCGGCATCTGAAACGAGGCTGAATGTGGGAATAGATCGGTACCTGCATGGCAGCTGGGTAAATGATTAGACAATGCTTTTGAGCATTCTTTGTTTCAGAAAGGTGTTGTCGCCTGTCCGCCAAGCCGTGTATTTAATCAAGTAAGCTCCATGACGCCTCACAACGATTGCGCATTGGATATGTTGATAGCCCTCCTTAGTCGGCCTGATTTTTGGTGAAGTAGCATGGCAACAGACTTCAGCTACGATGATCTATAGCTCTCGACGCATCGTACGTCGCAGAGTTCGAGTTGTCATTGTTGTCTTCCGCCTTGACGACGATGGTACCAAAAGTAGGTCCCGACCTCTTCCCGAGACCGGCAGCCTTGTCGGTCCGGCTAATCCCCAAGGATGTCGCCATATATCAGCCTTCCATGATAAAATCCGAACTTTGACGAGCAGGCGAATAACGAAGGTATCCCTCAAGCGTGAAGTGTCTTTGTTCTTGTTGTACATCCCGGTACCCATGCTATAGCTTTACTGTCAGGGAACAGAGGCAAACGCGAAATGACCAGAGTTTGCTGGGGTAGTATTTCTCCGTGGACGTGCTCCTTCTTCCCAGCGAGACCATTGTCTACGTGTGGTCGCGCATGTCAATCGACGAATCGAGAGTTCAATCTCCTGCACGCATTTCTCTTTCCCATACTCCCTCATCATAGCTTTGATGCTGCCAAACTCGTAGCTCGACAGCCGGCTTTAGGACTTGCCACTTCTCCGGGGAACCGTCTGAAGTGCCTCTCCAACTCGCCCATAAAGCTGTCTTGCATTTGATCCAGGAACCGTGCCTGGTAGAGGAGATCCAGCGTTGCCGCGAACACTGCCACTCCGAAAATGGCAATGGACTGCATCGTCGGTGATCGAAAAGTGTGCTGCCCATGATCCCCCAGTTGCATCGAAAACCCAGATACTTTTTTGCTGCCACCTCAACTGCCACAGCTAGTCTGAAAGAAACAGGCCCATGGGGCCGGTCGGCCCGGTCAGAGGACGCTTTCGTCCCCTCAAGCAAGAAAATCTCGTATGTTCGACGTACGGATGGACACACTCATGCAGCAGGTACGATTCGAGGTCGTCTTTCGTCGCCGCAGGGTCGAACCTCATAGCATAGCAATTATAGCCGATTATGAAAGTCGAGGTGCGCACACCTCGCATTCCAAAAGTACCGTTCTCTGTCCCAGGGCTGACTGCCATGTCGGGCGTCCAGGACCCTTCACATTCAGGAAGCCGATCCGCGAAGAACAGCTCGTTGATGATTTTCATTGTATCGTAGATAGATGGCAGACCACCACCGGATCCACGCCACGACTTTGCCAGACTTTCTACGAGTCTATGGCCTTGCGCTGTCGCTCACCTTGGGGTCCAGAGCTGAAAGCTCGTATGCAGGGCTCAACGAAAGTCGTGGAGCAGATAACTGGAAAGCTCCGCAACCAATGCCAAGAAGATATTTTACAGTTGTGTGTGCGGCGCTGGCAAATCTTGGTGGCGTCTTGAAACTCAGATCGTACATCACCAAAGGTACGAACGGACCTGGGCGTTGCTCTGAGGCGACGGTATGCTCGTTCAAGGCATCTGTGAGCACAAGATCTGCCAGTGCCACCGTCTTTCGGAACCGTAACGCGTCCTTCAAGATGTCGAACAAGACTGCCGCATGCAGTTCAAGTAGCAGTCCGGCAATCTGTCCCGATGTAGCGAACGAGTGTCTCGTATTTTGTACTCCTTCTTGAAGCACATGTCCGTGCTCTTGCTTGAGGCGATCGAATCTTTGTTCGACCACACTAAACGAGAGAATCGAGTCGCAATAACTTGATCGGTCGACGTGTGTGATTCGAGTCGTCGGGGATGCCGGCCGAGTCCTGCTACATGCATCTCGTTGCTGAGTGTGCCCTTCTCTACGTTACAGCCACCTGACATGTTGGAAGGACTAAGGATCTCCTGATCGTGCTGTGTTGAATCTGCGATGCCGAGAACAAAAGGCTCTCTTCCTAATATTTCGAGATGGGGGTTTTGTAGACAGCGGTGACGGCCTACGACTTTGACATGCGATTTATCGTGGGCCCGAGCTTGTACTGCATTCTTCTCATTCACCAACAACCCGCTGGACGGTCCAAGCCCGAGATGACCTTTTGCGATGTTCACCAACAACCCGTGGCTCCGACCGCGATCCAGTCAATTCCTCGTGAAGACAGTACTGCGGGGACCAGGTGTGGCCATCAAAATTGCAAATGGCCCCTACTGCCGATCGCCTCCGTAGCCTCGTCGCAATCTTGTTTCTTCCCTTCGAGAGGCTAAAATGCGACAAATCAATAATAGCGTAGATATATGCCCGCTCGCTTTTACGCGGCGATCGATAACAAAGGGCAGAAGACGCAATATTAATCGTTGTTCGACGTCTCGAAGTTGCATTGTCTCGGTTGTCTTATTTGCAATTTTGCCGACCACCGGTAGGGGGAGTGAATGAAAAAAGGACCCTTTGTCAGCTTCACGCTCGGACCGCGCTCGCCACGCTACCATCTTCACCAGCGATGGCTCCAGCAGCCAGCTCTCGGCGTTCCACTCTAACAGTACCCTACCATGATCAAGCAACATACCTACCCTCTCATACCGAATAGCACTAACGAGCTGCATCTCAAACTTGAGCCCACCGACAGAACAACAGACCCACTTCTGCATTACTCACTATGTCCCGCTTCCCAGGCCACGGCAAAATCCTGTCCTCCATATGCAAAGATCGCTACGGCGTCGACGCCATCCGCGAACCCCAAAAACCCTACGGCGTAAGCCACAGCCCGAGCGCCCCTCTCCTGCCAGTCTTCATGGGCGAGCTCGACCAACGCCTACAGTTTGCAGTCGCGCGCACCGCGCGGGATGACCTCCTAAAGCTTCGCGCATGACCGCAACATGCGAGACTGAACACGTTCTTCAGGAGGCGGATGGGGGCGGTTGGAGCCCGTACAAGTCTGCTGATGCTGATGCGGCGTGGGAGAATCGTGTCCCCGTGGTGAGCCAGATCCTGAGTCTAGCTGGCAGGCTGCCAGGTCGAATCTTGGTGCTTGGGGAGCGTCGAGATATGACGGCGGCGGAAGAGGAGGAGGAGGGAGGGGCGTGGGTGCTTTTGGCGGGGGCGGAAGTGGTGGCGGTTGAACTTTGGTGGCGGACTATGGAGAGGCATGGAAGT
This sequence comes from Mycosphaerella arachidis, assembly GCA_001297265.1. Classification (NCBI taxonomy): domain Eukaryota; kingdom Fungi; phylum Ascomycota; class Dothideomycetes; order Mycosphaerellales; family Mycosphaerellaceae; genus Mycosphaerella; species Mycosphaerella arachidis. Next base: position 40,197 of record LIHB01000124.1, read on the forward strand.
CTTTGGTGCGGACAGCGCGTGACCGCGCTTTCTCAGCGATGCAGGGTCGAGCTACGGTGGTGGCATCGGTCCATCGAGCGCTCCTGCCGGTGGAGGTTTCTTGTCCAGGTAGGAGGTCGTGTCCGTGGCGAAGTTCTGCGAGATCGAATCACGTTTTTGATGAAGCGAAGTCATGCTAGCGTAGTGTTTAGGCGCTCTGATTCATCCAGTTTAAGCTTACCTATTGTTGTGCTTGGATCTCATGCAGTGTATTTGACCTCTATCTCGTCACCCACTGGCGATATCAATCAACATCATGAAGCCAGCTAGCTTTCACGCCGCGCGACGTTTTCTGGAAGCAAAGTCGGGCGAAGTCTGCTGCCGAAAGTAGCAGCTATCTTGTTATATACGAGAAAGCGTTGAGCCTGCTGCCGGATTCGTCGCAATACCATGGTGAAGTAATCGTTTGTGATCGATAAATGTCATATAGCGGGCTCTTCTCTAATCAGTGGCATTGTTCAGAGTCATTTGCCAAGACTGCAAGGGTGTCACTGTTGTCGTCTATCAATGCCCTTGAGGTTGTACCCGAAACCGCGCGCATTCGTTTCTCGAAATTGTCGATTGTATGGTGACGAGACCATCCTGCCTGCCACTCTGTATCGACTGGACCAAGCTTCAGCTTCCGTCTTCTTCCTCCTCCTCCTGGTATCTTCGGCGCCCTCGACTTAACACTATTCAACACAAAAACTCAACACTCTCGTCAGCACCATTTGATCCTGGTGGTTAGATACCTGCGAACGTTGTGGTATGCCAGACGCAAAGTGCGGCAGTAAGCGCCCGCAGCTAGCCCATCGCTGTTTCTATTTCCTCTTGGTTCTCGCAGTCGCTTGCTATCGTCCTCGTGCTCATGTGGACTTTCCTCAGAACACATGGGCTGGTAGCCATCGTTTTCGTTCGATGGGACTTGACGAGCGAGAGACAGCCCTGGTCGTATTCCAGCATCTCGCCGGTGTTGCAGCCTTCGGTCAATGATCTCGTTTCGTTGCAATGGAATGACCCACGCGAGAAGGACGGGGCGACTGTTTATTGTTATGAGCCATGTGCTGCTGGCGTCCGGGCTGAATCACGCATGCTCTAGAGCGCCTGTGATACGCGTCAAGCGAGCATAGCCAACACATGTGCAAGGATCGTGCAGGCTTGCGGGCAATGCCACGGAAAATCTACGGCATTGGTTCTTGCAGTGCAGATCGATGGGGGACAGTCACATGGGAGAGGTCGACGTGCGTCAGCTATTCACCTCTTCACCTCTTCAGCTCCTGCTGCGCCCTGGACGACAGAAGTCCTGAGGTATAGCGGAATTCCAGAGCAGTAATGGCTGTGCACAGCTGTAGCCATAATGCAAGATTTGCAATTATCAAAGACGTGCCTCGTTTGTAGGATTCACACCATCTGTATTTCACCAATGACACTACTTTGAGAATGCCTGCACCAGAGAGGACGCCCGTAGAGCAAAGTGATCGTGCGATCGACTGGAAGTACAGTTCATGTCGCCAGCTTCATGGACGATGGCCTTGGGAGTGAGAGAATCGTAGAAGGTGGCGTTGGAGCGCAGGCACCGTCGTTCAGGTACGTCGCCAGAAAGCCTGCGTGTTTCTCGACCGCAAACTCACTACTTCCTGATCAGCGCTCTTACAAAAGAGGGTATGCGCTGATCGAGCTCGAGGTAGAAGCCGAAGCATCATCACTATCGTCCATAATCTGCGAAAAAAAAGACATCCCAGGGAAACTGAGCCGATCTGAGCTGAGCTGCCCTGCCGAACTGCCACAGTCTCTTTCCCAGGGTATGAAGTATATCGGTGACGCCCACCTCCCTATTTTCACCCACATCTCCGCGACCCATCCTCGCGATGTCTCGAACGATTTATAGCCAGCCATACATATGCACTCTCTTCCATGCCCCCATCCTGCTCGTGACTACACGGAAGAACACGCTCGCTTTCACATCTCTCGATGGTATCGATCTCTCGATGGTATCGATCTCTCGATGGTATCGAAGTCGAAGTCGAAAAGAGAGCTAGCCGTCTTCCTCAGAGAGACGTACCTTCGAATCTGCACCGTGAGGCTCGAGCTCGACCCATTGAGAGCAGCGTCGTGATGTAGATGGAGATGCCGAACGTTCTGGAGGAAGGGCTACGTACGAGATGTCCATCTCGAGTCTACGGCAGCAGTCGTAGTTATCCATATCGTCTCTATATCCGCAGTCATAGCCGTACAAGTCGAGGACAGGACCCAGCAGGCGTATTTTCTGTTTCTGTTTCCCGGCCGTGGCCGTCGCGTGGAGGGCATACCTGGGAGCTCTGTCCCATCATGTGAACTACTGCATTGGATGGAGGATATAGTGCTCCGTGGGCAGAAATCAAAATTGACCGACTGTGTTGACGTTGACATGCAACCGTGAGAAGATCATGAGAGGAGGACTGAATACGGATGGACAAACCTGAGAAAATCCGGAAAATCTTGTGACCGATGGCTCGACTTTTGCTGCCCGAGGTTGTCCAGTGCTTAGGTTACTGCCACCGACAAGCTGAATGGCGCGTCAAATGGAGACTCAGTGGGAGTTCCAGGCTTGAAAATAAATTCTTAATCGGCAATCATTCTCACAGAATCGTGGGGCCACGTCGATGTCTAGAGAGTGAAAAAAAAGCCCGTGACATTGATCATTAATTCACAGTTGATTGCACACTTCAGGCAAGCACCTGGCTCCCAGAATTCCCATGGGGACCTCGAGAGCAGCACCGCGAGTGCGGCTTTCTCGCACGCCTACGTACGCATCCAAGCCATTGTATCATAACATCCGCATTACTAGGTCGGTATGCTGCAAGAGCGCACACTTTTTACCCAATTCTTTACAACATCGTACCCTTGTTCTGTTGACGATCGACCCTGTAGTTCTTCCAGACTGCGATAGCCGGAATGCCAAGGACCAAGATGCAGGTCGAAGCAATGCAGCTATAGTACTGCGTTCTGCCCCAAGCGTAGTTGACCGCCTCGCGCTCGACGGTGCCGGGCGGGAACTTGATCTGCTCAGTGTAGCCTCCGAGGTAGAGCTCATAGGCCTTCGATGCACGGTCTGCTGGAAGCTTCGTCCGGGCGGCGGAGACGAAGGTGTTGGAGTAGATGGCGGTGGCGACTGCTTGGCCGATGGCGCCGCCCATGCTGCTGAAAAGGTAGAGCATGGAGAGCATGAGTGGGACGCCTTCGCGATCGGCGGCGGCCATGACGGCCATGTCTTCGGAGATGACGAGGGTGCCTCCCGCGAAGGCGATGAACTGGAAGAGGTCAGCAGGGTGGAAGAAAGCATGTTGGAAGAGCACTCACGATCTGGCACATGATGACGTAGCCAATCTCATCGTCTCCACCACGAAACTTGATCATCAGACCGGAGCCCAAGAGCATCAATGGCAGACCAAAGAACAACGCGGCATACTTGAAGTGCTTCGTGTATCTGACGTAAACACCAAACACACAAGACCAAAAGCAGGAACCGACGTTGTAGATCTGACTCATGTATCCAGCCATGCTGACGCGGAGGGCGAAGACCACGATGACAAAGTTGTAGTAGTTCACGTCCCAGGCGTAGAAGGAGAAGTATAGTATGGCAGCCAGACAGCAGGCGCCAAGGACTGTTCGACTGCGGAAGAGCTCCCAACGGATGAAGTGCACCCTAGCGAAGTAGCGCTCCCAGATGTAGAAAACTGGCAAGAGGAGTAAACCAATCACCACCATGGCGATGAAGGTAGCTGAGTCGTAGCCGCTGATTCGGCCATAGGACTGCAGCGAGAACGGGAGGAGGAAGAGGACGAAGGCGGCGCACAGGATGATTGCGCCAGGAACTGGAAAGTGTTAGCGAGGGTAAACTGGACGTTTGCGATGATGTGCTTACTGCCGAACTCGTGGAAGTAGTGGATGATCGACTGCACGGTCGTGCGTCCGCTCGGGTTGGTCTTGTACAAACCCATCTTCTTCGCCTTGAGCGTGTACATCTTAAACACAATCGCAAGCGGCGTGAAGACGAAAAAGTTGATGATGGCGAACGCGCCCAAGGCCCATCGCCATCCTGCGCCCGTCGTCTTGTTTGTGAGGAAAGATTCGGCGGCCAGAGAACCAGTAAACGCTGTGCAGATGAACGGCGTTGAAGCAAAGGCGAACGCCAAAGCTCGGTTGCGCAATCCGAAGGTATCGGCGATGAAGATGTCCAAGATCAGGTAGACTGCATCGTAGCCAATCCAGTATAGAACGTACCCAGCGGCGTAGGTGTTGGGACCGTCGCTGGCAGCCAAGATGATCAATCCGATGAGGTAGACGCCGACGAACACCATAAATCCTTCGGCACGACCCCAAATGTTGATCAACTTGGCGATTGGCAGCTTCAGCACACCGCCAATGATATTGGCCAGAATGGTCGCGGTGGTAATCGCCGGTGCGGTGGAGAAGGCGGAGTAGGCGTAGACGGTGACGTAGCTCTGGATGGAGGATTGGAAGGCAAGCATGAAGAAGCAGACCCAGATCCTGTTGATGTGAGCTCGAGAATTCAAGAAGATGTCCACGCGGTTGGCCTCACCATGCATATACCGAAAAGACGACCTTCTTGCCCCAAACAAGCGCGGCAGCTTCGGCCTTCTGGATACCTGCCTGTGCATCGCTGGTGACCTGATCGGGCTCCTGCTGGACTTTCTTCTCGTTCTGGGCCTCCAAGCTCAAGTTGTCGCCGTCGGAGGCTGACGACTCGACATTGTGTGACACCTTGCTCTCATCCTCGAAGGTGTTCTGGTCGTGATCGGTGCCGACGGCAACCTGGTTGGTCCGCCTATTGTGGATGTGGTCGAAGACACCCATACTGGCTAGCAACGAGGCGCAGATGAGGCGGCAACAGCGAGGTCAAGTGACATTGAAGCCCTCCGGTCAGAGGGAGGTGAAGTGAGGAAGAAGAGAGCGGGTAGATCCCAGTGCGAAGATGGAAGATAAGATATGCCAGTGAATGAGAGATGCCCGGAAGCACCGACCACGCCACTAGAGGAGTTAATTTGCCATCCCACTCTCCCATGTTCGCGTTCGGGGTGTGCCACGAGCAGAAGCTGTTCCGGACGAGCAAGGATGTCATTGACGAGCCCTGGCCGAATCAGATAACAATATCAGATCGCTAGCGCCGGTCCATGGGGCACAGTCGCGTGGCGATCCATGTCGGCAGGATGCACAAGAAGCGAGCGCTTGGTGCGTTGGAGGCTCTCTCGTAAGATATTCTAGCGGTATATGCTTCATATGCACTTGATTGAAATTGTCTTCCGCTTGTCCCACACAAGCAATGCCGCCGCGTGGGCTTGCATCTTGCTCGCCTTGGCTCTCCGATTTCCGCTTCTAGGGAGGTGAGCCCTGCAGCGGCCGTGGTTGTTGCTTTCCCTCCAACGGCCTAGCGTGATGCTTGACTATGCCGATGCCGGAGCCCGTGAAAGCCAATGGAATCGTCCGATTGCTGCAGTTGCATCGCTGAGATATCTCTGCTGCTGGCTCCATCTTGGCCTCCTCCTCCAATATCATTCTCTCGATGGCATCGTGTGATCCTGTCGTAGCAAGGTCATTGACACCACAAGCCACTATATTTCTCGCTGATGGGACATGTTCCTGGTGAGCACGAGCAGAGTCCAGAGTCGTCCTTCATCCAAAAGTCGGGTCCACGCGTGCTAGCATATTGAACCTTTTGTCACGCCCATGCATGGCCACGTTTTGGGATGTTACGCTTCACATATCCCACTGGCGTTCAATCTGAGCGAGCACCACCCACGAGAATAAAGGGAGCGCCCTCTCTGCGGCGATGATGCTCTACATCTGGGCTTCCGTTAGACTCAAGCATATGTCTGGTGTTTCCCAACCCTTGATTCGGTCCTGGTACTGGTCTTGATTGCGGTAACGACGTCCATGTAGCTGGGACATGGCCGGCCCTTCGGAAATGGTCGGCCCTTCAGAGCGTCCACTCACATGGCTCCATAGTGGAGTCCTGAGATCCATTCTTGTGACATCGAGACCTGATAGCTGGATGGTCGAATATGGATGTTGACGAGTACCGGATAAGATGTTGCGACATGGGATCTTCAGTCCGACCGCCGTGTCGTGACACGCTTGATCAAGGGGACAGCACCATGTCTTGGTCGCTGCTTGCAGGCCATAGCATTTCGAAGACAGCTCAAGCTGGGCATGTGCGCAAAGGACTGTTCCTGATTTACCTTGCTGACCTCTCAATGTACTGACTCAAGCTAAATAGACCGCAGGATCCGTGAAGCATACCAATTGCGAAAAGCACTTCAAAGCGCGATCGTGTATCTTGAAGCCATGTCCGTCTCCTCGTCAAGCACACGCTGGTATTTCAGGCGAATTCGCATAGCTGCGGACTGGGCACAGACGCTGTTGTGAGGCAGTATCTTAGGAGAGTAAAGCAAGCTGGCAGACCCTCGACTCTGTTTCCACCGGAAGGAACACCAGCTATGTGTGTGTGTAGCATCTCGGTGAATCTCATTTTACTGCCGTTCTTGTTCAACCCAGGTCTTGCAACTCTGCTGTATTAACTGGAGCGAGAAGCGTTCAATCACCGAAGACAAGTCGTCCTCACCACGGCCCTAGCCCAGGGTTTGCGAAGTACGAAGGAGAACGAGGTGGCTTGGTCTACGTGTATCACAGCGAACTGCGGCACCACTTTCAACTCAGCCCATGGATATTCTCATCAGAAACCGAGAATACTGATGCGGTGTGCATTGTGTAAAGCGGCTAGATACAGCACGTGACAATATCCGGCGCCTCCTGGGTCGAGACAGCGTCTAGAAGGATCTCGACGAGGAACTCATTCGACTTGACCGGTTCATGCAACCATGGGCGCTTCATGCTGCAAGCAGGAGGGTTTGAACAACAGCATCAGAGGTATGCGCCGGCGTCGAGTTTCGAGGTAGGTTGTGGTCCATTGCACGGAAGCTGCCGTGTTGCCTGAGCTGCGACTGTGCCACATGAGGGCGTTTGCCTACATGTGAGTCCTACAAGAAGTGCAAACGCCCACTTCGCTTCTCGAGAACTCGCAGAACAGCACACAATCCTCTTGTCCGAGCGTCTTTCCCGTTCCTTCGCCGACAGTTTCCCACCAATTCGAAATTCTGCTTTTCATCACCCACAAGCCGATTCCTCCTCGACGCTCTCGCGCCCCAAGCAGGCGCAGCCTTCGCACTCCTCACACCGATCAACATCAGGCACTCGATCAAGATGGACAAGGGTCGCATTGTTCTTCTCGCGACTCGCTTCGTGCAGGTACGTTGCACATCAGATCAAGACGCCGATACCGGTACCTAACTGTTCAAGATCATCGCCGCCGCCGTCGTCCTCGGAGTGTCGGCCAAGCTCTATGAGGACCTACACGATGCCGAAGAGGAGTGCAAAGTCTGGATCCAGGACAAGTACTGTGACTTCGGACGCCTACCATCTTCTCTCGGCTATGCCTCCTTCACCGGCGCATTCGGTCTCCTCGATGCTCTGGTGGGAGTCGTCGCTGCCTTCGTCATCGCCGTCCCGTGGGTCGGTGTGCTCGTATTCGATGCCCTCGCTGCCGTCTTCTTCCTCGTGGGTGGTATTGTGAGTTACTACTTTGCATGCTTCACGAGACAGTGACTAACACGAAATCAGAACTCGGCCCTGCTCCGCAGCAAGCAAGCAGCAGGCTTTGATGGCAGTGCAGTTACTCGATTCAATACCTCTACCGCCTTCATGTTTATTGGTTTCCTCGCTGCTCTTGGTGCCATGGCGATGGTCTTCTTCAGCAGACGCTCGAGCAATAAGCACAGTGCCGTGTAGAAGTTATGGGAAGCAACAAGATCCTGGACTGGCTGTTCTCTGGCTTAGCTGCGAGGTTGCTGAAGTGGCACATGAGACTGCTTGGGAACTACATGTACTGGGAGATGGACTTTGTACGATAATAACAACAACGATGGAATGGATCCGCTACGCTTTCTCTATAGTGCCAACACGAATGAATGGGGGTGGAAACTTCGCTAGCTGATCCTCCATGCCATAATAATCATCACATGCCAATACAACGCCGCGCGTCATGCATGTATGCAATTCAACCTCGCGAATCTCATTACGAATGTAACAGGGTGACGCTGACTGCTTGGGCTAATGTCTCGATCCAGTACTGACCTCGCCAGCGACGCGATGAAGCGCTGATCAGACTAAGCCACGGGCGGTTGAGATTGATGTAGGCTTTCGCCATGGCGAGGCTTGTTGTTCGATGACGAGATGGTCTTGTCGCTTCAGACTTCACAATGCTTCAAGCTCGTCTTACGTCGATCGTACTTTCTCACAGTTAACGGAGGATGCGTACGATTGTGCCCCTAGGCAGACTGCTATACTGTCTTGCAATGGCATTATTGAGATGATTGTCGCTTCGTGCTGTTGTACCTGCTTTCCACTCCACAGTATCAGTCATTACAATAGATCGGAACACGTGAGCCTTCGTAATCAACTGATGTATTGTGTGGCAATCGGTATTGTAACTGTTAGTGTACTGTACCGTCCGCTCGAGCATTGATTGGCGCAGGGATTGTTTGTGCAGATCCTTGCAGAAGCATGGCTGGGACGTGGGGCGAGGGGGGTGCCAAGGTGCTTGAAGTCGCGACAATTGCAGCTGCTTCAATACAATTGTTGGCTCGATAGACTGCCACACTATATCTTGCTGCAAATCCTCTTGGTCAACTTTTCTCTTGTTGGACACCAATCTTTTCTCCCACGCGACCGCGAATCCGCCCATAGCAGCCACAGCAGCAGCAGCAACACCATCCTCGAGCCCTCGGCAGCACCAAATATCATTTTTGAGACGACCACTGCCCGCCGCGCCCGCCCAAGATGGTGGGCACACGCAAGTCCCTGCCGTCGTTGGCCCTCGTCGCTGCGGAAATCCCAGCAGAGCTTCGCATCGATGGCAAGAGCACTCTGCTGGGCGAGAAGCGCGACGAGGCGCCCAAGCGCGTCTACCGCTGGAGAGGCAGCGTCTACGAGGCCACCGCCGACACACCAATAGAGTGGCTCACTCAAGAGCCAGAGCGCAAGAAGCGCAGGCGCGAGCCGTCGCCAGTACCACCACCACCACCACAGCCTCCTCAGAAGAGGAAGAAGAGCAGAAGCAGAAGCAGCAGCAGCAACACCACCACCACCACCACCGCCACCACCACCAAGACCGGAGGGAAGAAGCGCAAGAGCACCGCCGCCCCCTCCCGCGCAGAGAAGGCCTTGACCTTCGACCTTGGGATGGCGGGTGCGGCCGAGGTGAAGGCCGCCATCGACGAGAAGAAGGAAGAGGCGAAGAAGAATGGCTACCGCGTGCAAGGCCTACAAGACGACGAGCTGAGGGACAGCATCACAGTCAGACAGCAAGGAAGCCAGCAGGAAGATGAGCCACCTCCAGCCAGCCTACAGCTGGTACGCGACATCCACGCCATAGCCAAGCTGAACGGCAAGATCGAGAAATTGAGAGCCAAGTACGAGCAGATGAAGCAGAATGGTCTGTCAGTAGACGCGTTGAAGAAGCGCAAGAGAGCTACCGAAGAGCCTGAGGACGAAGACATACTCCCATGCAGCAACACCAAGAGAGCGAGACATCACGAGACAAACGACGAGGACACCACACACAACGAGGAACCACTCCAGATACTGATACCTGATCAGACAGACCAAGATTCGTTCATGGCACAGCTCCAAGCAGCCGCCAATGCCGCACCAGCAGGCGACCAAGAACGAGAAACCCGCTCCCAGCTCGACACCCAGCTTCGTAGCTCAAGCCCGAGCCTCAACACAACAGCCAGACCTACCGCAGACCGATCGACACCAACAGAAGAAGGCGACACATCATCCTCCGAAGTCCCGCCACGTCGTCATGCATCCAGTTTCAGCATGAGCATCTCCTCTGGCACATCACCCTCCATCCACGACGCAGTGAGCGCGCCAGCTATCACGAACAACGAAAACACTTCCACCGCTCGCTCCTCACGCCCCAACGACCACTTCGGCAAGCAGCAGCCTCACATACCTCCTCCCGAACTTGCAGCGAAGAACCGTGGCGGCCAGACATTGAGGTGGAGCATCAGGCCAGAAGACCTCACGAGCAACCCACAACGAGCCGAGAGCTTGATCAAGAAGGGCAGATTAGAAGGAGAGAGCAAGCAAGCACGACGTCGACGTGTTGCACGAGAGTTGGGTTTTTTACGAACCTTGCCACGGCAGGAGGTTTAAAGGAACATGATTGAAAAGAGGAAGCAAACAAGACGTCGTGTTATTGAATAAATGACGGACGGCTGTCCAGCAGGGACTTGCCATAACAGGGAAGATTGACGACGATTGTACAGCATGGAAAGGTTTATGATTGATGAGACTTTGATGCGTTCAAGCGGAAGCGATGACTTTGAGACGAACGAAGAAGGCGACCGCGGCATGCTATGACTTACTTGATACCTCAGCCATTGAGCACGTGAGCGCGAAGCCCGTTTGCTTGTACTGCGAAGATACCCATTGAAGCGAACGCGCATTGCCACCCATTGGTATTGACCAACGATGGCAGACTTGACTGCGCTCTTGCCACTTTCTTATCGTTGATCTCATGGCCCGGATGAGTCTTGGATATTGTCATTATCCCCACGCTCAGTACACTTGCATTCTCCTGCTAAGAAACAAAAGTTGCTCTCAAACCATATCGTCGCCACACTTCCCTTTTTCCTATCTTTCCCCTCGTCCTCCTCGGATCGGAACCGAATCTTTCTCCCCCTGGGCCTCGCGTTATTTACATATAAGAGATGGGACATTGTACTTTTGCCGATTTCTTGCTCTGTACATCAAAGCATGTCGACCTCTGCGGGCTCTGCTTCTTTATATACCGGTATATTCCACGGCCCTGTGGTCGGGCTTTTGACCGGTAGAAATTGCCTCTGCGGTTCGTGTGTGTTATGTTGCCGATTTCCTATGGGGAGGAACGTTGGGATGGTGATGAGTGGGATTGGGTTGTGGCGAAGGTTCTTTGTCTCTGGTGGTGGTGGTGGAGGAGAGGGAAAGGAGGAGTGGGGAAGAGGACGAGGGATATCACTGCGGGTAGTTCTACATCTAGAATTAGTGGACCATGCCCACGGGAGGATCTTTGTCTTCAATGCTGGGTCTCTCTCAAAATCGCTTCCTGGCGCTACAGAACCGATCACCGTACCCCGTCAGTCGCAGTTGTGTATGAAGGCCGTGTGGTATCTTTGCTTGTCAGGACCATGTAATCTTTATGGTGGCTTGAGGCGGCTCCACCATGCCCACGACGTGCAAGGAGCAGTTCTACTTCGCATCAATGGGCGCCTGATCATCACCTTCTTCCTGCAGCGTCGTTTTTACTTTGCACAAAGTACCAGCTTGCACAGCACATCTTCGACCGGGAGAAGCGCCAGCTCTGTCGCCGATGTCCAAGCAGCCACCGAAAGGATATTCTCTCACTGGCCGGAACATCATGAAGAGAATGCTTAGATCGAGAACGAACAGCGAATACGAGTACTGCGCCCGAAGCGCTGGGCAGGAAGAGAGATTGCGCAAGAAAATGCGGCCAGCAGAAGATCCATTGTCACGCTGCTAGGACTGGATGTTACACCATGGAGACATGCATTATGCAAGGAACGGCTTTTCCTTTGATACCTATAAGAAGATCAATGAGGAGATCAGCTACTCGCTAGGCTTGCCTTGAAGACCTCGGCCTCAGCAGAGAAGAATTCGATCGCGCTGTGGCCAGGCACCTCAACCCTAGGAGCAATTTCCAGGCGCTATGTCATCTTCGATCTTGCCTGGAGTAGTGTCCGCACATGGTGGTCAAGCGAAGGTGCTCAATGTGAGGAGTCCGAGGTAATATCGATGAAGACTGACTGGAAAATGTAGACACCTTCTCCAGTCCTGATTCGAGGAAAAACTGGATCGGACGGTCGAGATCCTTAATCAGCTCATTGACCGAGACACTACGATGCTCATACTCACAGGTGGGCTGCTGCGTAGTCAACATCTTGTCGACAATCTTATCAAGACCTACAAGGCAATTGGGATTCACGGGTTTGACTTAGGCACCCAGCTGAGTATTGCAACGTCAGTGGTATAGGCCAGAATCTATGCCTCATATATGAGAGATGCTAACGAGAGGCAGTGACACTTCCGTGGTCAAAGGTGCACTTGCTCGCTTCAATGTGCGATCCCAATCTCTGTCTCGACATCATCGAGAAGCTCCCTCCTGAGCCAAGGATTCAAACCAATATACTGCTCCATAAAGTAAAAGCTGCTGAAGCTGGCACTCCCAGCGATCGTGTCGCCAAGCTAGATGGGAAGCTCTACGCTCTTCATCGTTTCCGTACCATCCTTACTCCCGTGAGTTAATAGTACTTCCAGATATCGTGCGTGCAGTCGAAGATTGATCTCTGTGACAGGACGCTTTCGTTCGCTCTCGCAACCTCGATGAAGCAGTGAGCCTCTGGCAAGAGTTCAGCGTCTCGGTGGACAAACCCACTCTGGAGTTCCTCGTCTATAAAGACTCGAACAGCCAACCTCGACAAGGCTCCCATCTTCAAGCCTGGTCTTGAATTCCAGGATGGCATAAGCATCTACACCAAAGTCGGGCACCGTGTGAGCGAGGGGACGATGAGAAGATAGCAGTGTAGGCTTCCGCAAGGCAGAGGGGGACCGCAACATCATCGCGTCATCGCAAGACTTTGGGCCACCGGCACCTGGCCAGATGTATTGCTTGAATAGGCTCTTGGCCCGGGCAAGGCAGGCCGCAAAGAGTATAGTTATTATGATGGTATGTCTTTGCAGTCGCCATACTTCCATATATGCTTATACTCTCGCACACGCTCTCAGCTGTCCGCCCTACCAGAGAAATGTATGACTCAAGTTGGTACCGACGAGCTACACAGTGACCTCTTGCCCGCTGGGCCGCAGCGGAACAGACACGATGTGTCTGCTACACAGCAACGTGTATCCCCTGTGGCACCACCGATTATAACAGCAGACTCGGTACAGGTCCCCATGCCCGAGCTTTCTCCAAGAGCATCGTCGCCATTGTTAGAGCCCGAACACACTTCTCCGGCATCGAAGCCAGCCAGCAATCGTATGCTGGAGCAATTCGAGACCGAAGATGATGCAGGTACACCTGAAGCTGGTGCTCAGCACCAGGAGAGACAAGCATACCCAACTCCAACCACGGGACCCCGGTCCCCAGACCCAAAGTAGAGACGGAGGCACGAGGAGCCCGCCAAAACGTGGACCATGAAGCTCTTTCGAGGCTCCGAGAATTGCTGAGACCGACACCGAAGCGCAATGGGTTGCCAAGGCTGATGACTTTGGTGCCGAAGAGTAGGAGGAAGGATGTGTATGATTGGCTTGGATAGGGTTGTTCTCATGGGTTCTCATGCATTACTTCTAGCCATGTGCGTGCTGAAAAACGCTGCGCCACGTTTTTCTGCTGCTACATCCATGGCAATCATTAAGCCTTGCCACCTGAGTTACTTTCAGCCTTACAGCTGAAGCTCACCCCACGTCTCTCCTTCATTTCTCCCTCGCGCATCTAACGACCCGCATCCCACCAGATCTGCCGACCCTGTCCAGGAATAGGGGCTACACGACGACGGCCTGGCTTCGCTTATTTGCATCAGTCAGTCTCACTGCCCAGAATTATCATCAGAACATCATCACTTACCCCATCCTCCCTGTCCATAACTCCCGTCCCCATCGCGAACCCACCCACGCTGCTCCTCAGGGATATCAGGACGCTGACGCTCCCACTGCTCGAAGGCTTGGTCGGCCATGGGGCGGTTGCGACGCTCGCGGTCCTGGTGCTCGATACGACGCGTCTCATAGTACTCGCGATCTGGGCGATCGAGGGAGGCAAACCGGGGGCTCTCGTAGTACTGATCACGCTGTGGCTCGCGCTCTTGCTCACGCTCACACTCGGCTTTCTCGCGGCGGAGGTCGCTGGAGTCTCTTGATTGGGTCTTCGTCTTCTTCTCGGGGTTGGAGTCCCAGGCGCCGCAGGTGGTGTTCTTGAGGTCGTTCTTCCCGGAGTCGTTCGTCTTCTTGGAGCTCGTCTTGCCAGACTCCTTCCTCTCAGAAGACTCCTTGGCTTCCTGCTGAAGCAACTCGCGGTACTCGTAATGCTTCCCCTTGTACTGCTCGTGCTTCTCGAAAGCGTCGCGGTTCGTCTCGGGTTTGGACTCGGCTGTCTTGGTCGATCCCTGTGTCTGCTTGTAGTGCTGGTACTTCTCCTCAGCGGTCTGAGTCTTCTCGATGCCCTCTGTCGTCGTCTTCTTCCTTTGCTCCTCTTCTTAGTCTTCTCCTTCGGCTCGAGAAGTGGCTTGACCCTCTCGAGTCGCTGCGCGCCACGCATGTCGCGAAGGGCTGCGCCGTAGCCTTCAATCTGGCCGAGGTTGCGGGCGTGGCGCTCGCGTTGGCGCACGTTGTCGCGAAGTGGCATGATGACCCGGAAAGGAACGGGGTACGGGTACGGGTACATCGTGGCTGTTGCGCGTGGGTGGTGTCGAGATGTGATGAGGTGCCCAAGCGGTGTTGTGGTGCTCTGAGGTTGTGGTGCTGCGTCGCTGAGGTTGTCTTGCTGCGTCGCTGAGGTTGTCTCCGCGGTGAGAGCCAGCTGGGTGAAGCGAGGTTTTGAAGGGTGGGATTGGCGAAACGAAGGGCGAGCGGTACAGCTTGAGGTCCGTGTGCTGGCGGATAGAGGTGCACAGACGTTGCAGTGAATGCCGCCTCGATCGCCACCAGGGTTTGCGGGCCTGAGCCGCAGCAGAGAAGTGAATCGAGATACTCCTTCCGCGTATGTGTATAGCTCCGCGAGGAACATGACAGTACTAGACTCAGTCATCAGCTTATTTCCAACTGTGTCCCATATTGAATTTGTGGCAACATCGCCAGGTGTCAATTCATTATTTCGTGCTACTGACTTTCGCGAAGATCAAAACGATCGGTTCCAGCTCCACCGTTGCAATCGATACGCCGCGCATCCCACTCCTGCCCGTCATCATGTCATCGCCTCTTCGTCCTTCCCTCTCATCCTCCTGGTATAGCTTACTCGCTGTTGCGGCCTGGAAGAAGACCAGTCAGACCGCTAGTCAGACCACTAGTGAGACCCTGTGCAGCGCCCCCAGTAATGGCCCCAGTAGGAAGGTTAGCTGCTTGTCCTCCCGACAGGCTGGTGATTGGAAGCTTGGTGAGAAGGCCGCTGACCAAGCTGGTGTCAACACCTGGAGCAACAGCCTGAATGCCGGTAGCACCAAGCTGAGAAAGAAGGACGAAAGACACAGTTGCTGGCAGGTTCTGGACCAGTGGCTGCAGGGAAGAGACGACCTGAACGAGGTCGGTTGGGTTGGCAAGGAGCTGGCCGAGTGGGATGGCGCCGCCAGTCGCGTTAGTGAGGACGTAGGTGGCAGTGGCGAGATCAGGGGTGTTGAGGAGCAGGACGGCGGACTGGATGGCTGGGAGATCGGTGAGCTGGGCGAGACTGCCAAACTTGCCAATGTTGAGGACGGCGAGCGAGTTCAAGATGCCCAGAGACTGGAGAATCTGGCCGAGGAATGGGGTGTTCTGAAGGATGCTGGTGAGGGGGGCGAGAGCTGCGCTCTTAATGCCCTCGATGAGTGGTGCAAGGCCAGCAGTTGGCAGTGGGATGGACTTGACCTGGAAGATGGTCAACGTTGTTCAAAGATCGAGACGTAGGAAATTGAGCAACTTACAACGCCAAGAACGATGCTTCCAAGACCGCCACCGAGGCCTCCTCCGGTAGCACCACCAAGAATGGAGCCGAGTGGTAGGTTAGAGGTAATGGCACCAAGACCTGGGATTCCCGACAGACCGCCAGTGACACCCGCAAGACCACCGAGGTTGCTGAGAACGCCAGTGAGGGCAGAGAGTGGGTTGCTGCCGCTTCCGAGAAGGCTGGTGATACCTGAGACACCTCCAGTCAGACCACTGAGGCCAGAGAGAAGGCCACCAAGTGGTGAGCCGGCACCACCGAGTGAGCCAGTAACGGCACCAAGTGGGTTACCGTTTGCGCCGATGAGTCCAGTGACAGAGCTGACGGTTCCACTGCCAGTCAGGCTGTTCAAGGGGTTGTTTCCGCCCGTAAGCCCGTTGAGGAGGTTGCCAACACCCTCAAGCTGACGCTTCTCCTTCGCCTCCTCGCCATCGTCGAAGGTGTCCTTCTGGCGGGCAGCAAAGCTGACACTAGCGTCCGAGCCAGCGCTAGCCGCGACTGTGGGAAGCGCCTCTAAAGCGCCGAGAATTTGCGATGGAAGGATGGATGGAGCAGATGGAAGCTCTGGGCCAGCGGCCAAGGCGAGCTTACCAAGTGCAGAGGCGAGGTCGCCGGCAATCTGTGCAAGAAGGCCGTCCTTAAGAGAGCTGATGATGTTATTGACATCTGGAGCGGCGGTTATAGCCGGAAGCCCGCCAATGGCGGCCGTTGGGTCAACTGGGAGGTCTGGAAGTGTTGTCTGAACCGAGACGCTGCCGCCAAGGACCGAAGAGACGATGTCGGTGACTTCAGCGTTAGCTGGGAGGCCAGCCAGAGACTCGATCAGGGCTGTGCTCTCCAGTGGCACAGTGGTTGGGATGACGATCTGCAGGAAGTCTCCGTTTGGGAGGACATCCAGGATGGCTGGCAGAGTGACGCTTGCACCCGCTTCGCCAAGGGCACTCGTGGCAGCCTCGGTAGCGTCGTCGACGACAGGGACGTCCGATGCGACGGAAGGGACATCGGCAACAGAAGTTCGGATGGGTTGGACAAGAGCTGTAGGCGAGACCGCAGCTTGAGCAGAGGCCGACGACGAAGCAGCAGCAGCTACTTCGGCGTTGACAGCTCCGCTCACTGCCACAATCGTCAGCACCTGAAATCGCACGTGAATGGAACTCATGCTCACAGTTGAGGTTGCCAGTGAGATTGATGCCGGCTTGCGGTGCCGCCTGGGCAAGGCCGGCCAGCATAGCCAATGGAATGATCATGTCAGCCATGACGAGTAAGCGACTGTTCAATGAGTGACAAGAGACTGTTGATGTTGTTGAATGATGGGACGTTGACCGACTGTTTTGCTGAGCAGGAACCATCGTTGGGCGGTTTCATGAGAAGTATCTATACAATGGCGCGATAGCATTGGCAGGCATTGAGGCATGTATCGTGATCATGCAAGGCGAGCGAGAATGCTGTAGTATAGGCCAAGCTTGTCTGGCGAATTGATGATGCCACTTGCCCTACACGGCACGAGCTTGGCCTGGGCTGGGTTGGGCACGCATATATTAGCAAACAGAATGAAGCACTCAAGCAACGTGATGGCGTACCATCTCGTGTAGTACCAGTAGTCTGCACCGGCATGCCGACTTGGCACATTCTCATCTTCCGAAGCAAGGCACATCATCTTATGCACTCCGCAATTCCTACCGCACCACGTTCCCGGTGTCTCAACAGATCCATATGGTTAGTGTCGGTATTTAGTGGAACATGGCGTTCTTTGACATGAAAGTGATCTCAATTTAGCGTGCGGCCCGTTGTATCAGAATGTTGTTCCAGCCGTGTCCTTGGTAATCGGCACTGGAATGCTGATGACTAGGGCCAATGAAACTGGTAACATCATCAAAAGCCGTAGCAGTGCTGTCTGGAGGTAAGATGGTTGGCTAGCGTACTCAGCAGTGCACAGAAGAGGTTGAGTCCAACTTGCTAAACTTGAGCTGGCGGTACTGCGTATGCATCTGCTAGGGGGTAACCGAGTCCATTCGAGTCGTTGATGGTCTGGTCTTCCATCATTTGCGAGGCACATCGGCTGACAGCGAGGGCCTCATAGCCGTGCTGATCATCCCTCGAGGCAGAGCAGAATCAAGGGCAGTTCATGAGCTCCAAGAGAGTCGCACTCTAGATGAACATCATCAGGTCGGATCTGTCAAGAATCACGTGGGTCAAGGATGCTATTACCCCTAGAACGCTGTTGCCGTCTCCAGGCCAGACTCGACGGCGCTGTCCGCCATCGATATGGTCACCCAAGATGAAGTCTGCTAGACAGGCTCGAGCGAGGCCTTGACTTCACCTGCCATTAATGCCAGTTCTATTCGGACCATCTCTTGCCCATTGAAATCCTCAGGCCAATACCTTATCGGCGACCCCACCGCAGCCATTTCCCAGCCCACCAGTATACAGTATGTCGTCTCCTCCCACGCTGGTACCTCGCGATGCGTGATGGGATGCATGTCCTTAGGCAACTGATGATGCTCAGTGCTGGATGTCGCTTTGGGGCCGGCGAGAAAGAAGTTCCTAGCCGGCGAAAGAAACAGCCCGACTTCCTAGGGATGCCAAGAAATCGCCATCGTACTTCCTCGTCCATGCCACTTCTGTCGTCTTTTGCAAAACACTTCTTCCACATAGCGTGCCATCGACTGTAATGAACCAGCCTGACTGAGTCGATCGTATCCCGGTCAGACAATAATCTACTAGAAGAATGGACGATTTCCAGCATGGTCATGGTTCTACGATGATGTTCATTTTAACAAAGACCTGATTTGGGCAGAAGACATCCTCAAGCAGTTCGAATGCTTAGTGGAGATACCGCCCCTAAGGACATCTAAGCGACCTGCCGGATTGAGCACGCCGCAGACCACGCCGTAATTCCATCATGCAGCGGCCCGGAATTCTTCGGTCTGCACTCCACCGAACCTCAGCCTCAGCTGTAACCTGGACTCTTCGCTCCATTACGAAAGTCATAATGCTATGGTCCTTGCCGTGCAGTGGTTCGCATTCTGCATGTCTGTCCTGATTCAACACGCCGGTCGAGCATGACTGAAGCTGGGACAAGCCGTGCAGGCAGGAACACGCACGACTCGAGGGTGCAGCTCGATTATGAGAAGCAACGTCCAGAGACATGGTCACGCAGCGATGCGAGCTTTGCGAGAAGCTAAATATCCTTGCTCTCATCGACAATTTGGAGCCGTACCAGCTCAAGCTCATCGCTCATCACCCCACCTATGCTGCATTACTGAAAGCTGCCGAGGCCGGCTGCGATCTGTGCGTTCTGCTGCAGGCGAGCTTGTTCAGAGATGAGCACACTGGCTCGGACGAGCGTCCCAACTTTCTTCGACGCACAAGTACTGGCTTCAGCTCACAGTCGACGTTCTGTGTGGTGGACGATGTCGTCGGCTGGCATCAGGAGCTGGACCAGCGTCTTGATGTGCCTGCTTTTGTCCTGGAGATCAAGGCTGAGTCGACTATGAGCACAAATTTCGCCCCTGACTATGTACTGCACTACCAACGACCAATGGTGACCAACAGCATCATTCAAGGCCCGAAGCCACGGAGACTGGTGCTGTCTTGTGATGAGAGATTCGAATCGACAATCTGTCGCCGACCGGTCGCTGATTACCCGAGGCTCAATATTTACAAGCAGTGGCTCGAAAATTGCGCTCACGGCCCTCGTCATCGACAATGCATCCCAGCTCAGGATGTGACTTTGCCGACCCGGGTAATAGATGTTGGAGTCGGAACAGAAGCTTCCATGCCCAAGATTGTCCATACTCGTGGGGAACGTGGACAGTACTTGACCTTGAGCCACTGTTGGGGAAAGACACAACATTTGACAACTACGAAAGCCAATCTCGCCGACCATCTGTTCGGCATACCATTCAGCCAATTCCCAAGCATATTTCCAGACGCCCTTCTCGTTGCAAGAATGCTGAAATACCGATACATCTGGATCGACTCATTATGTATCGTACAGGACGATCCCTCTGACTGGGAGCGAGAGTGCTCTTGCATGGGAGATATATATCGACTCTCAACTTGCACACTAGCAGCGCCTGATGCCACTGATAGCGACGGACGGCTTCTCGAGAAACGGATAGAGCCAAGTAGCCCGGCTTGTCGCCTTAACGCTCTGCGTGATGGTCAGGAATGTGGCAAAATACATCTTGGGTTCCCATCCACCAGCATCAAGACCACGACCAACGCTCTCGCCACAAGGTATGTACATGTCTATGCAGACGTTTTCGACCAACTGAAGGGATTCTGATTTTGGTCAGAATCCTTCGTTCAAGGGAACATTCACATTCGCTCGTCGCATTAGGAGCAGGCTTCCTTGTCATGGTCTCCCGTAGGTCAATCCTTGCTAATATCTTGGCTACGTAGGGCATGGGTTCTACAAGAATCTTTACTCGCCGCCCGAACACTGTGCTTTACCCGGAATGGAATGTACTTCCAATGCAAAAGCCACGAGTATATGGAGGATCTACATCACCCATTACCACCACAGCGTTTGACGCCGTGGAGAACCACACAGCCAACTGATCTGCCAAAGAACCTGCTCTTCATGGCTTCAAAAGACCCCGCCTATTGGTACTCCATCGCCCGACAATACAGTTTTCGGTCTCTAACTTATGGTGACGACAAACTGCCCGCGCTCTCTGGTCTCGCGAACTTTCTGGCAGCGATGTGGAACGAAAGTCATCTTGAATCACATACCGGGGAGTATTGGGCAGGCCTTTGGTCCGGTGATCTCGGAAGAGGCTTGCTCTGGACATCTGACAGCATGCCGACTCTCTCAGATCCACTTCACGGCATTGATATTTCGGCACCCTCTTGGTCATGGGCCTCTCAGAATACTCCCGTGATCTGGACTGTCCTGCATAACTTCACACCCGAATTCAATGTCGTATCCTGCGACCTCGAGCTGATGACAATGCACAAATTTGGTCAGGTCCGAAAGGCACAGCTGATACTGAACGCAAAGATCAGATCTGCTTCTCTCCAGCGGCGTCCTCCAGGATCGCAGCCAATCTTCCTGGGCGAGCTCGGCGGGGATCGTGAGGTCGCTGCCATCTCTTTCGATGGCACAGCTGCTGAGCTACTGGAATCGCTATGGCCTGGGCAAGATCCTGCTTTCCTTTGCAGATTGATGATGCTGGGTCAAGCGCAAAGCTCGCTGTATGGCTTGAGATGGTACGCTCTAGTCTTGCTGCAGACAGCTTCTGGGACATATCGACGCATCGGTATTGCGAGCAGCCTTGAAGGTGGCGCTACACACGCTAGATCGCTGTCAGTCGAGCAATCGTACTCATGGTTCGAGATAGCTCGACGTGCAGATGTAGTAATCGATTGAGCTGAGCACCGGATCGGGACAAAGCATATAGCACCGCCATTCGTGTTACACCACATCACCCGTATGCGATATGTTAACAACATACGCGAGTCCGTTCTCGGATCGCTGTTCGCGGAAGCCGGCAAAGGGGAGAGTGAGCCGCGCCAATACCGTGATAAAATGAAGATGAGACTGAGATAGCACTAGAAGCTCCTCAGTCGAGAGAAACAGCGCCCAACGCGACCACGAGACCTGGGGGGTAGCCAAGACCCGCGATCAGGTGCAGCTGCAGCAGCAGCTCATCTGCACTCTCGAGGGGAGCTGTACTTTGGAAATTACTATAACCACAGTAAGAAACCATCAGGATCATACCTGCTTGAGCAGCAAAGCCGCCATAAGCTTTTCTAGCCATGATTAGCAATCACCAGACGTCCATGCATCGCCTAATGCAGAGCATGCAGCGAAAGAACAACAGTTCTCGCTGCTTCAATCTGTAGGCGAAGGCACGGCATTGTCCTTCGCATTGTTCACGATCTCGCTAAAGGAAGATAAAAGAACTCTTACTTTGGTTATGAGTACTAGCTGACAAAGCAACACAGTCGACTTCAAGGCACAAGACAGTGTCTAATACTACTATGATACAATCTATACGGCAAGCCGACCTAAAACGAAGAAACCCCTGTCTCTATCATATACAGTGAGAGAAGCAACCAAAACATGTCGGGAAACACCAACAATATCAATCCTAGTCTCATCCATGCAGTACTCGTCCAGTCTCCTAAGCTACACGAACTCCAAACCCAAGCAGCACACTCCAAGGAAGTACGCAGCAAAGTCCTATGCTCAACATAACTGGCGGACCTAGTCATCCAATGAGCGAAAATAGTTACAGAGCTTTCACTACCCAATAGCAAGGCCTCACTCCACCCGAGGACCTTGCTTACGCCCAGAAGTGTTGGAACAGAAGAGCGAAAGACAATCCCGGCTATCACGGTATAGGCCAGTTCATGGACGATAAGAAGACCGAAAAGCAACCAGAGGACTTTTAGGCAATGGATCCAAACTTTGGCAAGGTTGTGAAGGACAATAAGAAGGCTGATTAGGGCATATTTGCGAAGCTGTTCCACTCCAGCGAGACTGGTCAGAAGAACACTAGCGCAGGCAAGGGCAAGGAGAAGAAGCCGTTGAAAGCATACCATCCACCAGCACCTCCGCCAAGACCATGACGATAGACACTTCTCCGCCATTCACCAACCTCGTCTGTGACCTCATTCTTCAATCTTGCATCCGTGCCCATACATCACTCGCCCTACAAATACTTCTGCTCGCATTTCTCTTGTCCCATCAACATCCCTCGCTCCAGGCAACCGCCCATACCTTCACGGCGCCCCACAGGCGAACCAAAACACACATACTCAACCGCAACAACAAACTTCAACACACCCCCACACCACCAGCCAGCATCACGCCCCATGCCATCTCGCGACATCAACTTCGGTGAGAAGATGCAGAAACTCGCTGCGCGCACCGAGCGGCTTAACAAGGAGGAGGAGAGAGTGGCGGAGCGAAAGAAGAAGAGGGATGATGAGAAGCGTGTTGAGAGAGAGCAGATAGAGAACCAGAAGGGTCAGAAGAAGGGTGCGAAGAAGGCTTGGAAGGGACAGCTCTAGAGGAGATCGTGGGAAAGAGAGAGAGTCAAGAGCATGGAATGGAAGGGGCATGTGAGAGCAATCGCCAAGGCGTAAGCCTCAAGGGGCAATAGTACCATGAGCAGCCTACGGCAGATGATTGTGGAGTCATAGTATGGAATGAAATCATGTGACATAAGGTTCTCTTGACGTGTGGCTGTTGGCTACCATCAACCCTGATCACGAGTGCTTGACCCAACTCTTTGGCTGTAAAGTGTTTGCATTTCTCTCTGTACGCTGCTCACCTCTAACATTTACAACAGTGCTGCTACCATCGTCTTCTGTTCCATGTATCGGCGGCTTCACCCCGGCATATGCGACCATGCGCGGCTCACCCAACAACATAACTAACTCGACTCGTTCCCTTACTCCTCGAAACCTTCCTCACCTTCGTCTCCCCGCACTCTCCCGTACTCCCCACGTGCGTCCCACCACAAGGATAAACCTCCGCACCCACAATCTTTACAACCCGAAACCTCGTCTCTCCTTCTAGCAAAAAGCTCGGATCCGGCGTGAGCCGTTCCAGTCCATTCGCCTTGAAGTCTTCAGCGGTCCACCAGTCGATTTCCACCGGCATGTCGGCGGTGATGTACTCATCGACTTTAGCTTGGATGGAATCTTTATGGGTTCCTGCGATGGAGCCGGCGAATTCGCAGGCTGCTGTTTCTGGGAAGTGGGAGGCTTTCAACTCGTCGAAGCCAGGGACAGAGTGTTGAAGGAGGTGCCGAACTGCTGCGCCGAGGACGTGGCCAGCTGTGTGGTATCTGGAGAAGAGCAGACGTTGCGCTTCATCGATTTTTTGGACGACTTGTGTGCCTGGGGAGAAGGGGAAGCCTGAGGTGAAAGTGCCTAGATGGATGACTATGCCAGGTTTTGATACGGAAGTTCTGGCTGCGATGACTTTGAATGTGCTCTCCGGAGATATTGTCTTGATGAATCCAGTGTCTGAAGGCTGTCCTCCACCTTGGGGATGGAAGATGGTAGCTTCTGTCAGGACGATTTGCCATTTGTCATGGTCGTCTTGCTTGAAGAGGCTTCGATCTTGTTCATGGAGCTGCGACAAGGGCAATACCGAGACTACATTCGTTACGAAGCTTATAAGCGCGCCGTCGTGCTGGAAGGTGAGATGAGTTGGCTTTGACGTGCTCTCCATAATGGTTCTGGTGGGCTAGGCAATGAGCGTTTGGGCTGTTGATGACTCGCATGCAGCTGCTCGCTAAGGTAAAGACTGTACAATCAATCTGATTTCCCACGTACGACCCACTACTTCGCTTAACCTCCTAAGGCAGAATGTGTTTGCGCATTGGTGTTAAATTAAGAAGGTAAAGTCGTTAATGACGTGAGGCCTGTGCAGGCTTGCCGACTTCTACGGGCGCAGCTTCTCTCGCACCTTCGGTACTTCCCCGATTCCAACCTCGCCGACCGGTCCCTATTATTACCTACACCTTAGATCCTTAGTTATAAGGCCCTGTTAATTAGCAATTAATATCGCGTTAATTTAAGCTAATATTATTGCGTCTAATTACGTATATAGTTTATTATAGGCTAATAGTATTACCTAGTAGTTAGTAGAAGAATCTTATTTACTAGATCTTATTCTTTAACTATTCTTTATCTCTCTATCTATATTATAATACTAATACTATAGATAATTATAAGATAGAGTTACTAGTATTTTAGGAAGCGCCTATTAACCTTACTATTACTATAAACTTACTAGCGCGTATTCTACTAGAAATATCTTATTTTAATAGAGATATACGTAGTAGAGAAGGGCGCGTTCTATTATCTCCTATACTAATATATAATTATAGTATCTACTATTCTATTACTCTATCTTACTATAGCTTTAATAATATATATTAATAATTATAGATCTAATTATACTACCTAGAGATATTTTTAAAAGAGATCTAATACCTTATAAAGATATCTTTCCCTTAGAAGCTATATTAGTTAAATACTATACTTATAGTATACGCTAGTAAAACTAGGTTCTACCGGCTAGATCCTTCTATAGGTTTTAATTAAAGAAGCGCTCGTCTAATTTTAACGTTTAGACTCTTATTCTTTATAAAATCTTACTTAGATTATAGGAAAACTATTACCGAGATTATATTACGTAATCCTAGAGCCGTCCTTAAGTAAATCTTTAGTATTTTCTACTATTCTTAGTTTTCCTTAGAGCTCTAGAGTTTTTATTACTAAGCTCTATGTTTTCCTATAATCTTTATAAGCTAATAGTATAAGAATAACTACAGGCTTAGTTATAGAAACTCTATAGCTAACTTTAAAACCTAGAATAGTAGAATACTAGTACTATTATCTCTATTAGAGGTTTTTCTAAGCTATTATTAACAACTAATAGACTAGGTTAGCCTAGGTCTAGATAGACTCCTCCCCTAGGAGTAACTTACCCTAATATTAATAGGCTTTATTAGATATTTAGATAGGATAGTAGTATCTAGTATTACTACTAAGATATATACTCTATAGTTAGGATCCCTATAATAATACTACTTAGCCTATAGTAAGTAGAGCTCCCCCCTATTAGTTTTAAATAATACGAGAAATAGTATCTCCTAACCTAATACTCGGGACTATATAACCCGTCTCGCGCTATAGAGAGGGATCTACTACCGTAGCTTAATAGCTAGCGCCCGGCCCTTACCTCCTATAGTAGAATATATAATCCTTCTAGCGTTTTAACTAGATACTTCCCCTTAACTAATTTATCTAGAAAGCTCGCTCGAGTATATTAGGGCGAGAGCCTAGCTTAGAACTAAGAGTAGAACTAAGAAGTAAATATAAGGTATAAGTATAAAGGGTATAGTATAGTAGCTATATAGAACGAAAGATAAGGAAGAGAAGAGAGGCCTAGGGGAAGGCCGACTAT